>JADBJO010024304.1:0-25353 GCA_016801955.1 Conus betulinus
CCTGTCTTTAAATAATCTACGGCCGTCTTAACGTGTTAATAGATGGAAGAATCTCATCAATGTTAAGTATTGTGAAGATATAGATATGTCGTTTGGTAATAAAAGTTTTGTAAGGTTTTAGTTCGCTACGTCGCGAGGCCCTGCTTATTTAGTAAAGCATAGCGGGGGGCGCGCAAGACCGGCAGTGGAAAAAAACAAAAAAAAATAATTAAAACAATTGTGTTTGCTTATCTGTTAACCTTGGAAACAAAGATCATCATCATCATCATCATCATCATCTCTCTCTCTCTCTCTCTCTCTCTCTCTCTCTCTCTATCTCTCTCTCTCTCTATCTCTCTCTCTCTCAGGCACACAACGACAACAACGATTCATTCTATGGTGTTCCAGGTTGTACGCAGCCGGATCACGGGGGGGGGCGAGGGTGCCATGGTCAGGGCTGATTCGAAACAACGTACAACAAACACACTGCTACACAACAACCATTACACTGTGTAACGACAACACACAAACTTGAGACAGTTGGTGAACAAGGTCTACAGACTGTTGACACCATGAATTTCGCCTGTCGATAAGTTGAGTAGAGAGGAGGAAAGGATGATTAGAGAAGGAGAAACATCAACGTAAAGAAAGAAAGGAAAGAAACAAAAATATGAAGATAAGAAATAAAAAACAAAAAAAAAAAAAAGCAAAAAAAAAGAAAAATATGAACACAAAAAAAAAAAAAGGAAGGAAAAAAAAAAAAGAAAAAAAAGCACAAAAGAGATGGGGAGAAAGAAAAAATAAAAAAAGAGGAACAGGGGGAAAAACGGGAAAGAAAATAAAGCAAAAAAGAAAAGAAAAAAAAAAAGAACAAGGGATTAAAAGAGAAAAGAAAGAAAGGGAAAAGAAAGAAGAGAAAAGGAAAGAAGAAAAAGAAAAAGGAGGAAAGTGGGAAAAGAAAAAAAAAGAAAGCAAGGAATGTGTAGAGAGGGGAAAAAAAAGAAAAGATAAAAACAACAAAATAAACAGACAGTCAAAAACCCCCCCCCCAAAAACAAACGATCCGTTCCACAAAAGACTATTCCCCCCCAGACAGCAAGGGTCCTAGGGCCCACGGTGCCTAGCTAGATTCTAGGTAGGTACTACCCGGTCACTCAAGCAAGTGCTGACCTAGGGAACCAAGCTAGATTCTAGCACAGCCCTAGCCTGCCACCCTAGCACGCGCGCTCTACCTCCCATAATGCGCTGAGTCATCAGGCCAACCAAACTGGCCTATATTTAGCGCAAATCTCAATTCCATTTTTTCTTTATGTTTTTCTTTTGTTTCACATTCTACAGTATTCTAGCTGCGTAATCACCAGAAATGATAGAAAACACGAGAATGTTGCACATGTTTGATTGTTTTATGTCTTTTTTTTTTCGTATTTACATGAGATTTTCCGATCCGGAATTTTTGTGTGGTGGTCGACACTTTTCATTGACCGGAGTCGTGCCGTTTGCCGTTCTTTGTTCGCCGGTGCAAAGCAGCTGTGAACACGTGTGTCACTTAGTGGGCTTTTTGGACCTTTTCTCCATTTTTTAAAAGGTAGCTGTTGTACTTTTTTTTTTTTAAAACATGTCTTCGTACTGGTTGAAAAAAAAACAGACGTATACGAAAATTTGTTTCTGAGACTTTGAAAGCCTGTGATCAGGCTGCTGTGATTTTCGGCGCGAAAACGAAGCCAAAGCGCAAAAATTGTCTTTTGTGTGTGATTCTGTTGAACTTGATTCAGATCGATAGCCGCCACTTCTCCGTAGTCCTTTGTGTTCGGACTCTGTTAGTGACACAGTCGTGATGTTCAATTGAACACTCCTGTTAGACGTAATAATCATACTGATCACACAGACAGTAGTGCTTCTGATACAAATGATGGACTTGATGGCTTGTTGGTGGTGGTAATAAGTCTGATAGCGCCACAGAAACTTAGCACCAATGAAGTTGAGAACTGGGGAAAACGACATTTATACTGATACACTTTCAGGTTTTTGTGATTCTTATAACGATGATTTAGAAGGTGAAATGAATGAAGAGAATTTTTGTACTTTTGCTGCTGCATGTTGGCATTTTTTTGTATGTAGCTCTGAATTATGTGAAAGTCATGTTGATTATGGAGCGGCATGAAACGAACATTACTGATGAAGACGTACATGAGCGATTGGCTGGCCACATGGAGGGACTGTGTCCCAGGTGGCAAAAAAGTAAGCCAAAAACAGTGGTGGTGGTTGTGGACGACCCGGCAGAGGCCAACACAGAAATTGTGTGACTCAATGCATTTAAGAGAATTTTTCAATAAAATTACCTGAATTGCTCCCATAATAACTGATGTGTGTGTGTGTGTGTGTGTGTGTGTGTGTGTGTGTGTGTGTGTGTGTGTGTGTGTGTGTGTGTGTGTGTGTGTGTGTGTGTGTGCGTACATGCGTGCGTGCGTGTGTGTGCGTGCATGCGAGTATGAATTTCATGGTGGACAACAAACAGAATGGCTGTGAAGCCTGGATACTGTGTGAAGGAGGATGAAAAAAAAAATATAATCAATGCAACAGAAAAGAGAGGTTCTACGGACGACTTTCCAGAATCAAAATGGACAGACACAAGAAACAAACACAAACCACAGCATGTTAAATGAACTGAATGCTAAGCACCAACTGTTCACAGGGATCAACAGAAGAAAACTGAAACATGTAGGCCATGTGATCAAAAACACAAAGATAGGATTGATGTCAACAGTCATGCAGGGGAAAGTTTAAGCAAAGTTCAGAAAGGGACAACTGCACACATCCTACTTCAACAACATTGCTGGTGTGTGTGTTTTGGAAGTTGCCTACAGATGTCTCAATTGTGAGACTTGGAGAAGATGTGTGACTTTGGGAGACAATGGCACCCACGGCGGACACGGGGGGGTGAAGGAGAAGGATGAGGTAGAGATGATGATGGCAATACAGCCCATCATTGAACTAGCTATAGAAGGCCAGCGTCAGCCGTGCTAGAACTAGCATTACTAGTTGCAAAGTGAGACAACTGCAGGCGGAAATCCAAACAAATCTTAAATAAATGTTAGCGAACCGCCAAGAGAAACGTGGACAAACGAGTCACAAGGCAAAACACGATGCGTTTTGACCTCTTAGGTCTTCTTCAAGCAAGACACAAACAAGCAGGACAATGAAAAGGAACGAATTTGTCACTTAGCTTAGATCTCTTCAGCGTTGAATCAACGCCTGCCTACCTTGCGCTGAAGAGATATAAGCTAAGTGACAAATTCGTTCGGCACAGGCACAGTGTTTATGTCTTGCCTGAAGAAGACCTAGGAGGTCGAAACGCACGTGTGTGTCTTGTGTCTCGTTTGTCCACGTTTCTCTTGGCGGTTCGCTAACATTATTTTAAGATTTATTTAGTATTTACTAGCTAGGATGCCAAGCTAGAACCAAGGATAGGCCCATGTAGGCCCTATGTAGAACTAGCTTGGGCCCAGGTGCCAAGCTAGAACCAAGGTTGGGCCCATGTAGAACTAGCTAGGGTGCCAAGCTAGAACCAAGGTTGGGCCCATGTAGAACTCCTCGCGTCCCCCCCCCCACCCGGCCACTTGAAAATCTTGCTACGCTGCTGGCCTATGGAAATTCGTACAAAAGCATAATACTTGTGTATGTTAACCATTGAGGCATGATATACGCGTCATGTTTTGTCATGTAATTTGTTTGTCCCTGTTGTCTGACGGATTTAGTTTAAGTTCTTTTTAAATTTTGTTTGAATTTCCTCCTGCAGCCACTTCACTCCGGCTCTGTATGCAATATACGACTAAGACGCCTGGGAGACAGCATCCCACTGCTAGAGTCAAACGACACGCTTGTACAAACTAGCGTACACACAGATCTGGTGGTGAATTCTGAGGGGGGGGGGGGGGGGGGGGGGGAGGGGGGGGGGATATGGAGTGCCAACATTTTAAAAAATTTTATTTATTTATTTATTTTTTGGTTAAGACGAGAATACAAACAGAACGTCAGCATGATGACAATTTGTTTTAAACAAAAATGGGTTTCATCAGCCTTCTGGTCCATGGACTTCAACAAAGGAGATGCCATTAAAAACAACAACAACAACAACAGCAGCAACAACAAATGAGAGGGGGGGGGGGGGGGGGGGGGGGGGGGGAACGTGAACTATTGGACGTCATTGGTGACATCAGATCTGGAGAACCATTGCCATACTTTGAGTTGTTGTGAAGCACACGTTTAAAGCATAAAGTTTGAAGTGTGTAAAGATATTAACACAGAACGATCTGTGATCTGCCGTTTGCTGTGGATTCGCCCCCACATTTAATGGCCGAGGGTTTTTTTTTTTTCACCCCAGCCTCCAAAGGGGTGCCCCCATGCCTGCCCTCAAAGCATGATGTCCTCAGAATAGCTGAGTTTTACGTCTTCATATTGAGCAAAAGCTTCTGGGGGACAAGTTGTTCTTTCGCTGTAGTCTTGGGAAATGATATCCCATGTCAGCGTCTTTTCCTACACTACAGCGCGATCCACGTGACCCTTCATTTTTCTGTCGTCTGCTATACTTTTTACTCCCAAATCGTTACAATGGCGTAGAAACAAATGAGATCCACATTCCATGCATAATTTTTCTATCCTTGGTGTTATATGGCATTGAACTAATTTACTGACCTCTAATTCACACTTAATTTTTTTTTCTTCCCCCACAGAACCAGGGCGGTTTTCGTCTATAATACACTGCGTTGTTGCTACTTGACCTTTGCTGTCACCCCGAACTCTGACCTGAAAATTGCTGCCGTTTGCCACCGACCTCATCCTGTGTCCTCTGACCGTCTGCTACGGTTATTCGTGGCAGCATTTGGCGAGTGGGCCAGTTCTGAGTATTTCACCTTCATTGATTCAGTATTTCACTGATGGATTCGCCACGCACGGGGCGTTGCCCTTTGGCGCATGGTAGAGAAAAAAAAATGAATTAAAAAAATGAATACATACATACATACGCACACACAAACATGCATACATAAAACAACGACAGTACATACTCAGAAAAGATTGTCACGTTGATCTGTAGCCCGTAAAGACACCATTCGTTTATGTCTGGAAGATGGAGTAGATTTTAAACGGAAAGAAGCTAACTCAGTGACTGGTTTGTACAAAAACCTGGTGTTCCATCTCTTGTCTCTAATTCTGCGTACATGGATTAATCTATTGACAATGTATCAGGCTGTGTGACTGGCCGAAGTCGATAAACACCCTTGTGATTGGTACCCGCAACTAATAAACCTATCGTTTCCTCTACGTCTATGTTTCAATGGAAAGGTAGCGGGGAGCTGGAGGGGGTGCAGGGGGAGGGGGGGCGCGCAGAGTGGGTGGGGGTGCTTGTGTGTGTGTGTGGGGGGGGGGGGGGGGGGGGGGGGGGGGGCAATAAAGGGCCTAGGGAACGTCAGCTTACGTGAACAATAGAAACCGTTAGTCAGCTGTTTCCTGATATAAACCAAGTATTCTGAGCTAGGCCAACAACCAAATGCTGACGTTTGCTGAGGTGTGTGTGTGTGTGTGTTGTGTGTGTGTGTGTGTTCTATCAATAATCTTTGAAATAAAGCATGGAGAAGAAAAAATAAAAAGGAGAAGACAGCTCTCTCTCTCTCTCTCTCTCTCTCTCTCTCTCTCTCTCTCTCTCTCTCTCCACCGTGTATCTTCCCTCCCCCCATCTCCTCTGTTTTACCTTCACCATTCTCAGCTGCACCACCTCTCCCCCCTCCTGCTACCTCTCCTCCCACACCTTCAACCAGCCACTCCCAAGTGCCCCTCCCTCCCCCCCCCCCTCTCTCTCTCTCTCTCACCAGAGAATTTAAACTGAACAAATGATCGATATATATTGTTTGTTCTGAAAGAAGGAATGAGGACGACAACAGCACAGTTAAGACCCTTCTTGCCTCATAACAAGCACTTAGCATATCTGCTGCATTGTGGCAGTAACAAAGATTTTTTTTTAAGTGTTAGCGGCACACACACACACACACACACACACACACAAGGTACAAGTTCTTCAAAATTGGTCAAAGCTCTGCTGGTGTTGGGTGTATGCAAGCATGTACATGTCGGAGCTATCAGACAGAATGTATTCTGCAAAATTTTTTAGCAGCAGCAGCTGAACAATGAACAGCAGGAGCAACCCTTTGTACAGACTTGGAACCGTTGGTGAAGGTAGTTGTAAGGGTGGGAATTTTGAGCAAAGCTCGCATGAAAGGTCTGGTGTGCCAGGGAGCTGGTGGCGTCCTTTTGGAAAGAACTGAGATCAATGCAGACCTACTGTGTTAAGAGGGTCCCTAGTGGATTGGATGGAAATTGGGATGGAATAGACATGTAGTGGCGAACGGGTACAGTGCGCAATACTTTCGGTTCACGGGAGTGCATAAGCACTCGGTTCGGAGCCGGAAGTGCGCCTCGCTTGACCCCCAGCAGACGACAGAGCGAAACTGCTGTCAGATCTCCGAGTGAGACGGACACATCACGTCAAGATTCTCAAGTTTCAACTTTCCCCAGAAGTCTTCAACTGTACAAGACAACCGGCCTCTACATCTGCTCATAGCGGACGCCCGGTCACTTCGTCCTTGCTACCAGACCAGACCAGCAACTAGAGTCTGTCCCGCTATTATCGTCTGCTCCGTGCGTGGCTTGCTGCTAATGTCGTCTGCTCCGAGTGTGGCAATCTGCTATTGTTCATTTGTTGACTGCTCCGAGCGTGGGTAGTTGCTAGCTTCAACGCCGGGCATTTCCTTCATTATCCGGACATGGCTTGCATCTAAGGCGTCTTTTCCCTAACGAGGTGAACAAATCTGCAGTGCCCAGACACCTTTTCAGTGCCTGCAGGGTAAATCGTAGTGAGTGTGTACGAGTGTTTGTGTGCGTGAGTGTTTGTATTTACAAAGTGGAGTTACAGCATTGAGTAGCACAACCAGTTATCCCTTGAAAGTGTAGGACAATGCGCTTTAGACAGCTCCAAGCTCAATGTTAGTGGTGAAGGTGGGAATGACTGAGTCAGAAGGTTCTTTGAATTTCTTTGGAATTTTGGGTGAAAAATTGTAAGAAAGTTATCATTTAAAATGGGTTCCTGTATGAGGGATAGTTCCCCTGCCTCTGTGTGTTGACTGTGCACAGCCTGCAGGTCCACTTAAACTATATTCGTTACAGCTATTTCCAGGTAAGTTGTATCCCAACATAGCAACTAAATCTTTTACTTGCTCAATTTCCAAGTGTGTGTGTGTGTGTGTGTGAAGGGTAGAAAAGAGGAGGTTGTGTTGGTTTAATGTGGCGAGTGTGTGTGAAGCGGAAGGGAAGAAAGGGGAGGTTGTGTGAGGAGTTTATGTGTGGCATGTGTATGTGTGTGTATATGTGTGTGTGTGTGCACACGAGTGGGATGAGGAAAACGTTAGATTGACAATATTGCTGATGACAATGAAACTGACCCCACTCAAGATCACAAATCGAGTTTAATAAACAAGAGCAGTAACTTTTGCTCCTTCAGCCAATCATTGTCATGGGATGTCCTCCCGGACTTCACCAATGTAGCTGTCTGATTTGTGATTGCTGATCTGTACTTGCCAGTTATTGACCGACTCCAGCATGAAATTTGACATGATGTTCAAACGTGTACTGTATGTGCATTTGCATGCATTTTTTTTTTTTTTGTTTTGTTTGCATGTATACGTCCGCATTTGTGGTTGTACATGCCGGTTTGTGCTCACGATTGGCAAGTGTGGTGCAGTAGGTGTGTGTGTGTGTGTGTGTGAGAGAGAGAGAGAGACAGAGACAGAGACAGAGAGAGACAGACAGAGAGAGAGGAAGAGAGACTGGGTGTGTTTGCTTGGATTTGGCTGCAAATCAGTGTTTTTATTTTGCCTCTTTTAGCTAGCGATTAACTGTAAACCAGACAAATGTATGTTCCTCTCGAATCATGAAATGTAGTGTGGCAGATCTTTGTTGGAGAAAATTAACATTGTGCGTGCGCGCGCACGCACACACACACACACACACACACACACACACACACACACACACACACACTCACAGTGACATGTATACAGCAATTAATCAGGCACACAAATAGCACATTAGAAGAAATTCTCAAAGAGGCACCAATTAATGCAATTTATTAAAAAAATTTATCTGGCATAATGGAAACTGAAAAATTACTGTAATTTTTTTTAAATTCAACAAAGTGCATAATTTTTCAACTGACACATTTATAGCATTCTTCATGGAGTGAGCATAAACAGTAAAGCTTACCATACCACTTGCCAGAAATGCATCAAACTTTCCGTACTCAAAAAGTATCAATAGTAAAATACAACTACCCCTCACTTTCTCCTCGAGAAAACAAAAACACCCATACCAAAAAAAAACCCAAACAAAGTCTACAAAGAGTTAACCCCATCATTCATTTCACATTTATTTTCACCTCAGGTACATGGCAACATAATTATGTGCATCTCTTTTAAGAACTGAAAAAAAAAAAAAATTGTATCTGGTGGAACAACAATGAGCAGTATACAATATGGAATGCACCAGTGTTGATACAATGTGTTTATACAATGCAGTGTTAATATAATCTGTCAAACCGAATCTGAATTGAACTAGCACGTGCATTTCAGGTTGTTAAGGCTTGTTTGCATACAATAACTTTCAAGGCTGACCTTGAATGTAAAATCAGTCTCTCTCCTACAGGACACACAGACAGCTCTTGAATACCCTGTTCATTGTTCTTTGGTTGTAAACAGGCAACTGCCACCATACGACTTTCAGATGCACACGGGGGCGGCAGAAATCAGGCGTCACCAGAAGGACCACCCGCATGTCACTTACTCTTCCAAGCAGCTGTTACCATTGTCCTCAGAAGGCACCATGACCTTGAGATTTTTTTGAGGACGACGGTTACCATCATCACAGCACAATGCAGTTCAGTTCATGTGACTATTTGCCAAGCCGACTGCAAAGGGCCACAGTGGGGCTGTCATCTTGTTGAAGTCTACATTGACTTCACAAGCATAGGCAGGTACAAGAACATCGTTTCTTTTTCTTTATCTCTTTGTTGATGTTGTTGTGATTTTTATTCCTCAGCTTCTGGGGGTGGTGAAAGTGTGTGTGTGTGTGTGTGGATTTCTATAACTTTTTATGTCTGTAGAATCTGGAGTCATATAGTGCGCTATATGTAATTGATGTCGCCTTCTTTTTTTATCATACATTGATTGAAAGCATTCCATTCTCTGTATGTGAAAAAAAAAAAAAAAAAAAAACCTAAGGAAAACAAAACAGCCCCCCCCCCCACACCCCCTCCCCCCCAAAAGGCATGGATACATGAAACAAACTGAATGAAGACAAACATTGAATTATATTCATCTGTCTACCACAGTATCTGAGTCCTCTTCCTCTCCTATAGTTATGATCTCATTGACTCATCAATCACTCTTCATTCTTCTGCTCATAAGCTCAGTAAGGAACTCGATCAAACTCTCTCTCCTCTCAACAGCATGTTAACCACAACAACAACAAAAACAACAACAAAATTCCACTTTTCTAAATGTCTCTCCAAATTTTTTGGGAAGTACAGTTCAATTCAACGGTTCCTCATTAATTTTGAGAATGCCATTTTTCAACCATAGACAACAAAAAGGTGACAGAGTTCTAGTGATTACACCTTGGCAATACTGTTCAACATGCGTAAGTCGCACACAATGTCCACTGAAGTGAGCCCAGCTCACTGCCCCACTGAACACTGTGACCACGTTCAGGGTTGAACTGACCACTGTGACAATCAGCAGGTGGAGAGGATCTCCTCTAAGTGGCCAAGGTCTGTGGGTGGATACAGGCGCAGATGGTTCTCCACGTCCTGGCTGAAGCATGTGGATGGTATACAGGCATGGACGGTTCTCCACGTCCTGGCTGAAGCATGTGGATGGTATACAGGCATGGATGGTTCTGCACGCCCTGGCTGAAGCATGTGGATGGTATACAGGCATGGATGGTTCTGCACGCCCTGGCTGAAGCAGTGGTTGTGGGTGGATGCAGGTGCGGATGATTCTCCACGTCCTGGCTGAAGCATGTGGATGGTATACAGGCATGGATGGTTCTCCACGCCCTGGCTGAAGCATGTGGATGGTATACAGGCACGGATGGTTCTCCACGCCCTGGCTGAAGCATGTGGGTGGATACAGGTGCAGATGGTTCTCCACGCCCTGGCTGAAGCATGTGGGTGGATACAGGTGCGGATGGTTCTCCACGCCCTGGCGAAGCATACGCTGTGGAAAACAACGGACCTCACTGTCATAATTATGCCATGAGCAGACACTGATCCAGCATGCATAGTCAATATTTTGCGTGTATGTTACTGTGGCTGTTGCAAAACAAACATCGCAGGCACAACATATCAACATATTGCCAACAAACAGTACAGGCACAATATATTAGCACTAAGAGTTGTAGACAAACATTACAGGCACAATGTATAAACACTGAGCCATTACAGGCACAGTCTCTCAACGCCAGTTCCGTGGTTTTCTTTTTTCAGGCTGCCATTGGTTTCATTCAAAATGGTTGGCCCCGCCACAGTTCCGATGGTGTTAACAGTATGGCAGTAGTCTGCCTTTCACACACACACACACTCACACACACACACACTCACACAAACGTACACACACCTCCACCCCCCCACTGAGGCAGTCTCAGCATTTTGCTAAAATTCTGACCAAAACCCTTTTGCCCACTTTCATTCCCCATGAAAGAGGTGCCAACTGAATCTCACATCCAATTAAAATAAATAATTAAACATAACAACAGAAGTGTTGTACATCCTAACACAGGCCTACCTCGATTCTCCACCCAGGTAGTGCCTACAGCATTTCAGAACATCACTTCAGCGTTCCATGGGTGCCGGCAGATGCCTTGGACGAAGCTGGATCTCCCATGGGCTGTCTGGCAAACCTGACATGAATCACCTGCGGAAGTCTCAGCACGTGACCCTCGTCTCCACCCTGCCGAACATCCCTGAAAGATGGAACAGACTGAAATGACGGTAACACTTGCTTTCCCTTTCAGTTCAGTTCAGTTCAAGCATCATTAACCAATTAGATTTTTTTTTTGGTTCTTTTTTTAGTAACCGCTTAGTTCGTTTTGCAACACAACTATAGCTCCTTCACTGAAAGCATGTGACGTACTTAACCTAAGCGTGCACAACATGTGCATGTCTTCTATGCTAATTACCTACACCAGCCTTTTTCCTGGACCTCATTGTCAACAGCAGAAATTCCATTGGCAAGACTGCTATACTGTATGATTTTCACAGAAACAGCAATACAAACCAGAGTTGCTACTCTTACTGAATTAAGAGATGATCAATTTACAATCTTGATTTTTTTAATCAGTAAAAAGTTGATGTGAATTTATGAAGACTCTCGAAAAATGTCAAACTTTAAATTTTATTTGTCAGTACCACCCCAGATCATGCTTATTTATGTTTTTGTTAGGGTGAAAACAATAAGAATGAAATTAGAAACAAAAACTGAGTGACCGACAGACTGTGAGAAATGACTGAATGTAGCGCCAGCAGGCAGCTCTTCAGTCGGCTCTACCCAGACATGCAGTCTGTTCTGTAAAGGAGAGTGTGGATTGTACAGAACTTAGGCCTGGTTCCTAACTGTGGACAGGCGCTAATGTACATACTCTTAGTAATTTGCTATTTTAGTACTCCTGATAATGATGATTATAATAATAAACATGATGAAAACTTAAAACACTTGTGCATATTTGAATCTGGATGGTGTGTCTGTGCAGGTAACTTTCATGAAAAATGTCAAGGGGATCTGAAGGAAAAACTTCAGTTCTATAAGCATTCTAAAACCCCACATCTCCACCTGATCAAATTATGCTCCAGCTACATTCAACATTAAACATCGTAGAAAACTTGCAACATTATACCTCTTATCAAACAGTAAAAGCGGGCAGGAAACCAGTCAATGAGTCATTGTATTCATTATCTATTCACTAGAAAATTAGTTTAATTTCCTCACTTTTCCAAATTAAGTTTCAATTATCACAATACTTTGATATTACAATGAAAATAAATCTGCCTCTTATAATGCAGGAAACGTTAAAAGTATAAATAACTCAGTTGGTTAAGAGTTACGTTTTCATGGGCAGTAGAAATTATAAAAGTATCTGTAACTCAACTGCTTAGTTATGCTTTTATTGCCATTTCATTATTACTGAAAGCTGAATGTCACATAATTATGAAATTCAATAAAAAAGTTACATTCACACAATGAATAATTATCAATACAATGTCTAGCGCATGGTGTAAATTTTCACCACAGCAATGCTCATGTCAGGTGATGATAGATAGTATTGACTGTTTGAATTAGAACTGGAAGCATTTCTGTTTAATTCTGTCATAAGGTACTGTTCTATAATCAACATGTTAATTCAAATCAGACAAGTGAAAATGATTCATTTCCATTTCAGTTATGAATTTCTCACTTCAAATTGTATCACTTATTTGATCAAAATTAAGTAGTGCTCTTATTTCAACTGTGGACATCATTTTCAGCTTTTGGTCACATATGTACACATTGTTTTGTTCTGAATTACACATTCCCTCTCTCTCATTTACATAAAATTCAAAACTTTGGACACATAATATGTACCTTTGCTATTTACAGTTATGCACCAACTTGTGTGCACACCCAAGACATATAACCATACACATATATGCATGAATGTAGATGACTCACAAACTTTGCACCAGATGCAGCGAGCCATATCCGTCGGTCTTCTTCCTCATGCTCCACAGCAGGTTTGATGCCTGTAGTTCAGTCGTCGTCCATACCAGTTCCTCTGCTGACGTCTGGAGGTTTAGTGATAGGTCCTGGAGTTTATAGAACTCTTGCTCCAAAAGAGAACTGTGTCTGGAAAGCTGTCGTGGCTTCAGCATGACAGCCTCTAGATGTGCCCAATCTGAAGGTGGGGTGGCTGGTGGCGTTGTGAAGACCAAGCAATTCTCGCACAGATACCTACATCTGAGCTGTGCCAGGTCTTTGAAAAAAAACTCAGCCCAATATATAGACAAAATCTAGAGAAAAAAAATCAATCACGTTTCAGTTTCAGTAAGGGTCAGCTGCATGCAGACAAGTCTGTGAACTCTACCGACATGCACCTACATGTGCAAGTATCACTCCTGATAAGTAACTTATTATCAATCATATGAAGAATGATATGATGCAGATTTTCATTTTGAATACTGAAGAGCTAAAAAATCTGATAAAAGTATGTAGAGCAATGTCAGGTGCTGTCAACAGACCATAGGCTTTGGAAACAAGAGTGTTTGAGGTGAGGGCTGACGATGGCCCATAAAGCAGAAAAGGAGTCCCAGAGGATGAGAATATGTTGAGATATACAGACCCTTTGGAGGGCCAGGACCCAGTAGATGGAGCTGTCCAAGAGAATGTGGCTTTCAATGTTTTTGAGAGGGAGCAGCTGAGTAGTCGGCAACAGAAGCAACGCAACTCCTTCCTCAGATTGGGAACCATCAGAAATATTCTTTGAAAGGATGAAAGTTCAACCCCAACACAAAGTTTGGCAAAAACTATCTTTTACTGAAGAGAGCTGACAGTCTTTGCGATAACAGGTGAGATCAAAGCAGATCTTTGGTATACAGAAAATCTATTGTGGCTCATTTGGAAATTTGGACAAATCAAAAAACTTCCAGCCAAATCAAGATATACCAACCAAATGAGCAAACATCAATCTCTTGGAGGACGTTTTTGCTCCAAGCTGACAGCAACCCCATACCCCCACTCCAGAAAAGACTGGAAAGTAATCATGAAAGTAACGATAAAAGGTTCAACCTTCTATTCATCGTCTGAAAGTTAAATGTGGTTTGCATACAGGCAAACTTCGCCAATCTGATGGTCACTCATATTAATTACAAAAAGAAAAATAAAACAAGAAAACCCAAAACACAAACGAATCCTCCACAACCAAATCAGCTGCTTTAAAACAAACAAACAAAAAAAAAACCAACATATACAACTCAAAGAGCAATCTCCCTGCAACTTCTCTTCTAACCACACTGAAAACTGTAAAATGCCCTTTTCGCTTGCTGGACTGAGATTAGCACTTCAACCCTGTAGTGACTCTGCTCCAGGTTTGGAGGACATGCTGGACATTCAAAGACACAGAAGACAAAACTGACGTGGAAAGGGCAATGCTGGAGCTGTAGAAGAGGCGTCACTGGCTGCAGCACATGTGGAAGAACTTGCTGGAGAACCACAATTCATTGTAAAATTTGCTGCCATGTTACCTTCTACGGTATAAACTCTATGGCATAATTCTTTTTTGTCAGGGTGACTTGTTCTTGTCACTGAATGGAATTGCTTGTTTTACGCCAAGCTGACCACTTGGGTCATCTCGTGATTCCTCATCATGTTATGTTTTGTCATGTTGACTGCCAAGGACATTTCATGGTATTATAATCTGTATACTGTGTCTCTACTGCCAGAGCCATCTCCAGTGATGAACCTAGGCAGCGGGATCGCGGGATTCCCCCCTTTTCAGTACATACATCCGCAGATTTCTCATTCCTTAGCGGTGCATATCCCGCATTTATTGTAAGTGTCACATGTATCTAAAGTTTGGTCGCGGTATATTTTCATTCAGAAAGCTTATTTAGTAGTCAAAAGAATTACCTAAAATTGCGAGGCTCTGAATTACTATTGAAAATGAGAAGATACTTCGCTGTCATTCATGGAATAACTACGATCTATTTATAGTTGGAATTCCGAGAAATGCAAGTGATCGTTCTGCGCATGTTCAAACTCGAAAGCTTCTTTCCAGCATCGAAGCGAGGCTGATTGAAGACGTTTTGGCGACAAGACATTCGAATCTTTGTTGATATTGGTGAGTCATCCATCAAATCATGTCTTAGAAGAAAACAAAACGAATTACGGAGTTTTTCAAACGAACTTCTACTGCAAATGACAGCACGGCTAGGCCTAGTACTTCCAGTGAAAACGAAAATAGCATGGATACGCATGGCGGGGAAAATGAAACCGAAGTTGAAGAGACGGGATCTGGCGTTGCAAGTAATGATAATGAACAAAATACTGCTGCTAGTAATCCTAAAAAGAGAAAAGTTGACCATAATTTTCAATCAAATTGGTTGAAAACGTATCAGTGGCTAAGATTTCACCATGGTGTCATGACGTGTGATTGTGTGTTGTGAGACTGGAAAAACGAACTCATTCACTGTGGGGACTGACAATTTTCGAACATCTACGCTTACGCCATCTGGAAAGTAAAGATCATGTGAAATCAGTAAAGGATGAAGTGTATCAGAGAAACTTTGCTCAGGCTAAATCCAGTGCTCATTCGAAAATAATTTCAAAGGAAAAAACACTGATATGTGCAATGCGAACTGCTTACTATATGGCCAAGTGCAATATTGCCATTAAAAACTATCCAGTGTTGCTGCAGATGCAATCTGAAAATGGGGTTGACTTCAGTGACATTAATGTTGGAGAAAATGCAACATATTCCTCGAAGAAAACTGCAAGTGAATTTATTGAGACATTGTCAAGTGTGTTGGAGAAAGACATTGAAGAAGAACTGAGAAATAATGAGTATGTGTCAGTGATGATAGATGAAAGCACTGATGTGTCAGTTCAAAAGAAATTAGTGGTGTACTGTAGGACTGTTGATGAGAATCTTAACAGTGTCACACATTTTCTTGGGAATATGAAGCTGAGTGAAGTGAGTGTAACAGCTGAAGTTATATTCAGTCATGTTGAGGAATTTCTGCAAAATGAAAGGTGTTCCACTAGCAAAGGTATGGGGGTTTGGGTCAGATGGTGCTTCCATTATGACTGGTTGTAAATCAGGTGTAGCTACAAGAATAAAGCAACAAAGCCCACTGTGTAGCAATTCACTGTATGGCCCACCGCTTGAACTTGTGCTCAGAAAAGGCAACTGACAGTGTACCATACATAAAGGACACTTTCCAGAAAGTCTTGACTGAGTTGTATTATTACTTTTCAAGGTCTACATCTCGTACAGAAGAGCTGAAAGAAATACAGACTATTCTGGATTCCCCTCAAATGAGGATGAAAGAAGTTCATGAATTAGATGGATGTTTTTTATAACTCATTGAATGCCATCTACCAGTCTTGGAAGGCACTTCACAGGTACTTCAGTAAACACAAGAAAGACAATAAAAAGACACAGTTTCTATTTGAGAAGTTGACTGACTACAAGTTTATCTCTTGTATGTACCTCATGATGGACATCATTCCTTCACTTGCAGCATTGAACATTGTCTTTCAGAAACAAGAACTTGACATAGCAGCAGTTCGTCCTGCTATAGATGGATTCTATTCAGCTGTTGACACAGCCTCTAGTGGGAAAAGCTACTACCAGCTGCTGTTATCTGGCTCTCACATGAAGAAAGGGGAGACAACCACAGTTCAAGGTTTGAAAATTAATGTTGATGAAGACAAAACAATCAGGGAAGCACAGAAGGAGGTTGAAGAAACCAGAAAGCTGTTTATTACAAACTTGAAATCTCAAATTTCCAGAAGATTTCCCTCAGAAGCCCTAAAATGTAGCAACTTCATTTCACATTTTGGGACTGAGACCTATCTCATTTCTATCAAAGGAGGAATTGGAAGCATTTGGAGAGAAAGAACTCAGTACTTTAATTTCACACTGTGGTCATGACCAAAAGTGTGAATCAACTGTTGTGTAAGCAAAGCCCTGATTGATCCCAGTCAAACCATGGCTGAATGGAAGCTTGTCAAGCCTCTTGTCATACAACAAATGTACCCAAGGGACAACTGTCAAGTGTTGTGGAAGTTACTTAAGTCAACCATGGGGAACAATTTCCAAACCTAGTTGAACTTGCCAAGTTGTGTTTTGTGATTCCTCTGCAAATGCAGACTGTGAACGTGGATTCTCATGCCAGAATAACATTCACACCAACCTGAGAAACAGGTTAGATCCAGAACGTGTCCAGCAGCTGATGATAATCCAGATAGAGGGGCCCCCTGCATGTGATAACCCATTTGACAAAGCTGTTTCTGCATGGAAGTCAAAGAAATCAAGGAGACTGTTTCTAACTAGTTATGAATGCTGTGGATGAAAATTGCAAGAGTAATGGACACACGCAATAATATAGTTTAATTGTATTAGTCAATTAAATGGTTGTACCCTGAGTAAAATGCAAGTCCCCCCACTTTTTGAAAAGCATGGGGGATGTCCCCCATGTTTCTCTGATCCTGAGTTCATCACTGCATCTCCTGGCACCATTCACAGTATCATGTTGTGCTGAATGCAAGCTAATCA
This sequence comes from Conus betulinus, assembly GCA_016801955.1. Taxonomy (NCBI): domain Eukaryota; kingdom Metazoa; phylum Mollusca; class Gastropoda; order Neogastropoda; family Conidae; genus Conus; species Conus betulinus. The sequence continues at coordinate 17,389 of JADBJO010024304.1, forward strand.
CATGACACTGTTCTTTTTCTGTCATGTTGACTGCAAAGGTCATCTCATAACACAATTCACTATATGCCTTGTTGACTGCAAAGGTCATCTCATAACACAATTTACTATATGCCTTGTTGACTGCAAAGGTCATCTCAGTCATCTCATAACACAATTTACTATATGCCTTGTTGACTGCAAAGGTCACCTCATAACACAATTTACCATATGCCTTGTTGATTTGCAAAGGTCATCTCATAACACAATTTACCATATGCCTTGTTGATTTGCAAAGGTCATCATCTCATAACACAATTTACTATATGTCTTGTTGACTGCAAAGGTCATCTCATAACACTATTGACCATATGCCTTGTTGACTGCAAAGGTCATCTCACAACACAATTTACTGTATGCCATGTTGACTGCAAAGGTCATCTCATAACACTATCGACTACATGCCATGTTCATAGCAAACGTCATCTCGCAAGACAAGTTATTTCATGTCATGTTGACTACTATGGTCATCTCATGACATTAATCAATATATGTTTGCACATCAACTGCCGAGGTCATATATCACGGCACTTCATTCTATGTCATGTCGACAACTATGGTCATCTCATGACATTAATCAATGCACATCAACTGCTGAGGTCAAATCAGGGCATTTCATTCTATGTCATGTCGACAACTATGGTCATCTCATGACATTAATCAATATATGTTGCACATCAACTGCCGAGGTCATATCACGGCACTTCATTCTATGTCATGTCGACAACTATGGTCATCTCATGACATTAATCAATATATGTTGCACATCAACTGCCGAGGTCATATCACGGCATTTCATTCTATGTCATGTCGACAACAACTGGTCATCTCATGGCATTAATCAATATATGTTGCACATCAACTGCCGAGGTCATATCACGGCACTTCATTCTATGTCATGTCGACAACTATGGTCATCTCATTACATTAGTCACCACATGTCACACAGTTGCTGCTAAGGTCATATCACGACACTTCATTCTATGTCATGTCGACAACTATGGTCATCTCATGACATTAGTCATCACATGTCACACAGTTGCTGCTAAGGTCATATCAGGACACTTCTTCTATGTCATGTTGACTTCTGTGCTCATCTCAAAGAGCAAGATGACAGCAAAATGACTTCAGAAGTCATCTCATGATGAAATTTTGGTGCGCCATGTTGACTGCAATGGTCTTATCATGACAGTACTCATTTTATGTCATGTTCACTTCTTTGGTCTTCTCATGACCATCACTCTAACCCCCTGCATTTCTTTTCCTTGATTCTGAGTATCAATGAACAATTTGTGCGAGTGTGGAAATTTCTATATCTGAAAACCGTGTTCAGGAGAATATTCTTTGCATGCTTGCTGCAAAGACTCGGCCCACCTGCTTTTCACAGTACACACCATCTACACGCAAGTACCAGCCATACAACATGTGTTCTCATACACTCCTACACATGCACTGGCCATCTGATGTACGTTGACAGAACTCTTGCATCCTGCTAGGATTCACTGCGATATAAAGGCAGGTGGTATTTACACATACCCTGCACACCTCACACAACACAGTACCAGCCCTGTGACGTTCCTTTCCACAGACTGTTACACATACCCTGCACACCTCGCACAACACAGTACCAGCCCTGTGACATTCCTTTCCACAGACTGTTACACATACCCTGCACACCTCGCACAACACAGTACCAGCCCTGTGACATTTCTTTCCACAGACTGTTACACATACCCACCCAGTGATCCACGATCAGAGAAGCCTCCTCTTCTTCCCAGGGCTCTCTGGACAATGGGAAAGGCAGCTGGTATTGACACACTGTCAACACCTCTCAGCGACACACTGTCAACACCTCTCAGCGACACACTGTCAACACCTCTCAGCGACACACTGTCAACACCTCTCAGCCAAGACTTTCTGCCTTCACACATGTTATTACACAGCTCATTCCCCTATATCAATACTACCCACCACTGTCACCTTGGATACAGGTTGTCTGTGGGGTGGACAGTCACCTTGGATACAGGTTGTCTGTGGGAAAGGTAATGTAAGGTAAGGTGATGTTGCTTATAGCCCAGCAGACTGCAAAGGCCATATCAGGGCTGTCACCGTGTTAAAATCAACTCACAAGTCATAAATTAAAAAAAAAAAAACAACCAAACAAAAAAAAAACGCCTTTCACACTTCTCTTTAAAATACACCTTCTAAAAATGTACCAGAAACTTCGTTAAAATCTTTCTTCCATATAAAATCGTAGGTCAGATGAAAATGTTAATCTCTTCCAGAAACTCAAAGATCTTGTCAGGTAGGACTTCTCTGATCAGGGTTTTCATGGAGTCTGCTGTCAAGTGTTTATGTCTCACATCGTGCAAGTCCCACCACTCAAAAAGAATATGCTTCACTGTGAGTGGTACATGACATGGGGGTGTTAAAATGGTCACATCCCTGATATTGATGAAGTTACTGGGCAAGGAATATCACTCCCTCATGTATCCCACAGTTTGACCTCAACCGTCGCCAGCCTGACTGCTTGATGACTGCATGTCTGCATACAGACATATGTGTGAGTGAGCGAGCGTACGTAGACTGTTATTCCCTCTGACACTGCCACTGCTTGACACAAGCTACAACCATAACTGTTCGTGAAATAATGTGTGTAGGTTGTTGTTTCCTTGCACATCCGACAGCCGTCATTGTGGACCTTAAAAGTTACCTGTGGGTGAACTGATGTGAGAGGTAGTGGTGCGTATCACCTGTCACTCCCTGTTGTAACCTGCCGCTATGACACTGGATCTCTACTGTTGTCTGTGGGTGAACTGAAAGGTAGACATACTCGCAATGCTAGATGGATGCTTGATGACTGCTGTGTGTGTACATGAAAGAGACAGTATGTTTGCGCGCGGGTGTGTGCGTGTGTGTGTGTGTGTGTGTGTGTGTGTGTGTGTGTGTAAACTGTTTCGCTGCTACAACCTACAGCCATGACAGTGGACCTTCACTGTCATCCGTGGGTGAACTGTGGGGAAGGCACAGTCACAATGGCAGACAGACACTTGATGACTGTCTGTGTCCTTGAAAGAGAGACAGGGTTTGTGTACTCTGTCTCGCGGCTTCAATCTACTGTTTCGAGTGCAGACGTTCACGGTAGTCTGTGGGTGAACTTTAAAGGTAGGTACAGTCACAATGGCAGACACATGCTTGATGACTCTGTGTGTGTGTGTGTGTGTGTGTGTGTGTGTGTGTGAAGTGTCATGCCCTGCTACAGCCTAAAACTCGACAGTGGATCTTAACTGTTGTCTGTGGGCGAACTGTAGGGCAGGCACATTCACAATACTAGGACAGATGCTTGTTGACTGTGTATGCAGAAGAGATTGAGTGAGTGTGTGTGTGTGTGTGTGTGTGTGTGTGTGAGTGTGTGTGTGTGTGTGTGTGTGTGTGTGTACTGTCTCGCTGCTACAACCTACAGCCATGACAGTGGACCTTCCCGGTCGTCTGTGGGTGAACTGTGGGGATGGCACAGTCATAATGGTAGACAGACAGTTGATGACTGTCTGTGTCCTTGAAAGAGAGACAGGGTGTGTGTAAACTGTCTCGCTGCTACAACCTACAGCCATGACAGTGGACCTTCCCGGTCGTCTGTGGGTGAACTGTGGGGATGGCACAGTCACAATGGCAGACAGACACTTGATGACTGTCTGTGTCCTTGAAAGAGAGACAGGGTGTGTGTACTCTGTCTCGCTGCATCAACCTACAGCTCTCACAGTGGATCTTCACTGTCTATGGGTGAACTTTTAGGTAGGCACAGTCACAATGGCAGACAGATGCTTGATGACTGTCTGTGTCCTTGAAAGAGAGACAGGGTGTGTGCACTCTGTCTCGCGGCTTCAACCTACTGTTTTGAATGCATATGTTCACCATAGTCTGTGGGTGAACTTTAAAGGTAGGTACAGTCACAATGGCAGACAGATGCTCGATGACTCTGTGTGTGTGTGTGTGTGTGTGTGTGTGTGTGTGACAGAATGTGTAAATATGTGTGTGTGTGTGTGTGTGTGTGTGTGTGTGTGTGTGTGTGTGTGTGTAACAGAATGCGTAAACTGTCCCTCCCTGTTACAACCTACAGCTATGACAGTAGATCTTCACTGTTGTCTGTGGGTGTGAACTGTAGAGCAGGCACAGTTACAACTTTAAATAGATGGCTTGATGGTTGTGTATGAGAGATAGAGAAAGAGTATAAACTGTCCCTCCCTGCTACAACCTACAGCTCTGTGTACAGACCTTCACCATTGTTTGTGGTGAACTGTAGGGCAGGTACAGTCACAATGCAGAACAGATGTTTGATGGGTAAGGCTGCTTATAGCCCAGCCGACTGCAAAAGGCCATATCAGGGCTGGCACTACATTGAAGATGCTTGATGACTGTGTGTGCAAAAGAGAGAGTGTGTTAACTGTTACTCCCTGCTACAACCTACAGCTCTGACAGTGGATTTTCACAGACAATTGAATAGACACATGACGCTCTGTGTGTGTGTGTGTGTGTGTGTGTGGTGTGTGTGTGTGTTTGATGACAGTAGATCTTCGGTGTTAACCAGATGGCTTGATGGTTGTGTATGAGAGATAGAGTCTAAACTGTCCCTCCCTGCTACAACCTACAGGTCTGTATACAGAGACCTTCACCATTGTCTGTGGTGAACTGTAGGACAGGCATATCATAATGCTAAGATAAATAATGCTAAGACAGATGCTTGATGGGTAATGGGTGATGTTTTTTATAGCCCAGCCAACCGCAAAGGACCATATCAGGGCTGTAACCGCATTGAAGATGCTTGAAGACTGTGTGTGCAAGAGAGAGAGAGAGAGAGAGTGAGTGTATAAACTGTTACTCCCTGCTACAACCTACAGCTATGACAGTGGATTTTCACCGTCACCTGTGGGTGAACTGTACGATGGGTGAAGTCATTGACAACTGACTGGATACATGACTGTGTGTGTGCGTGTGTGTGTGTGCATGTGTATGTGTGACAAAGAGTGTGTTTGTCTGTGTGTAATCTGTCACTCCCTGACAGCGATACAGCCTACAGCTATGACAGCAGATTGTCACCGTAGTCTGTTGGTGAACTGTAGGGTGGGCATAGTCACCATGCTGACAGATGCTTGATGACTGTGTGCAGGTGAGAGTATGAGAATGTGTAAACTGTCTTGCTGCTACAACCTACAGCCATGACAGTGGACCTTCCCAGTCCTCTGTGGATGAATTGTGGGGATGGCACAGTCACAATGGCAGACAGATGCTTGATGACTGTCTGTGTCCTTGAAAGAGAGACAGGGTTTGTGTACTCTGTCTCGCGGCTTCAATCTACTGTTTCGAGTGCAGACGTTCACGGTAGTCTGTGGGTGAACTTCAAAGGTAGGTACAGTCACAATGGCAGACACATGCTTGATGACTGTCTCTGTGTGTGTGTGTGTGTGTGTGTGTGTGTGTGTGTGTGTGTGTGTGTGTGTGTGTGTGAAGTGTCATGCCCTGCTACAGCCTAAAACTCGACAGTGGATCTTCACTGTTTGTCTGTGGGTGAACTGTAGGGCAGGCACATTCACAATACTAGGACAGATGCTTGTTGACTGTGTATGCAGAAGAGATCGAGTGAGTGTGTGTGTGTGTGTGTGTGTGTGTGTGTGTGTGTGTAAACTGTCTCGCTGCTACAACCTACAGCCATGACAGTGGACCTTCCCGGTCATCTGTGGGTGAACTGTGGGGAAGGCACAGTCACAATGGCAGACAGACACTTGATGACTGTCTGTGTCCTTGAAAGAGAGACAGGGTGTGTGTACACTGTCTCGCTGCATCAACCTACAGCTCTCACAGTGGATCTTCACTGTCTGTGAGTGAACTTTTAGGTAGGCACAGTCACAATGGCAGACAGACGCTTGATGACTGTCTGTGTCTGTGAAAGAGAGACAAGGTGTGTGCGCTCTGTCTCGTGGCTTCAACCTACTGTTTTGAATGCAGATGTTCACCATAGTCTGTGGGTGAACTTTAAAGGTAGGTACAGTCACAATGGCAGACAGATGCTCGATGACTCTGTGTGTGTGTGTGTGTGTGTGTGTGTGTGTGTGTGTGTGTGTGTGTGTGTGTGAGACCAGAATGTGTAAATATGTGTGTGTGTGTGTGTGTGTGTGTGTGTGTGTGTGTACAGAATGTAGCGTAAACTGTCCCTCCCTGTTACAACCTACAGCTATGACAGTAGATCTTCACTGTTGTCTGTGGGTGAACTGTAGAGCAGGCACAGTTACAACTTTAAATAGATGGCTTGATGGTTGTGTATGAGAGATAGAGAAAGAGTATAAACTGTCCCTCCCTGCTACAACCTACAGCTCTGTGTACAGACCTTCACCATTGTCTGTGGTGAACTGTAGGGCAGGTACAGTCACAATGCAGAACAGATGTTTGATGGGTAAGGCTGCTTATAGCCCAGCCGACTGCAAAAGGCCATATCAGGGCTGTCACTACATTGAAGATGCTTGATGACTGTGTGTGCAAAAGAGAGAGTGTGTTAACTGTTACTCCCTGCTACAACCTACAGCTCTGACAGTGGATTTTCACAGACAATTGAATGGACACATGACGCTCTGTGTGCATGTGTGTGTGTGTGTGATGACAGTAGATCTTCGGTGTTAACCAGATGGCTTGATGGTTGTGTATGAGAGATAGAGTCTAAACTGTCCCTCCTTGCTACAACCTACAGGTCTGTATACAGAGACCTTCACCATTGTCTGTGGTGAACTGTAGGACAGGCATATCATAATGCTAAGATAAATAATGCTAAGACAGATGCTTGATGGGTAATGGGTGATGTTCTTTATAGCCCAGCCAACACAAAGGACCATATCAGGGCTGTAACCGCATTGAAGATGCTTGAAGACTGTGTGTGCAAGAGAGAGAGAGAGAGTGTGTGTATGAACTGTTACTCCCTGCAACAACCTACAGCTCTGACAGTGATTTCACCGTCACCTGTGGGTGAACTGTACGATGGGTGAAGTCATAGACAACTGACTGGATACATGACTGTGTGTGTGCGTGTGTGTGTGTGCGTGTGTGTGTGTGACAAAGAGTGTGTTTGTCTGTGTGTAATCTGTCACTCCCTGAGAGTGATACAGCCTACAGCTATGACAGCAGATTGTCACCGTAGTCTGTTGGTGAACTGTAGGGTGGGCATAGTCACCATGCTGACAGATGCTTGATGACTGTGTGCAGGTGAGAGTATGAGAGTGTGTAAACTGTCTTGCTGCTACAACCTACAGCCATGACAGTGGACCTTCCCGGTCGTCTGTGGATGAATTGTGGGGATGGCACAGTCACAATGGCAGACAGATGCTTGATGACTGTCTGTGTCCTTGAAAGAGAGACAGGGTGTGTGCACTCTGTCTCGCTGCATCAACCTGCAGCTCTCACAGTGGATCTTCACTGTCTATGGGCGAACTTTTAGGTAGGCACAGTCACAATGGCAGACAGATACTTGATGACTGTCTGTGTCTTTGAAAGAGAGACCAGGTGTGTGTACTCTGTCTCGTGGCTTCAACCTACTGTTTTGACTGCAGATGTTCACTTGTAGTCTGTGGTGAACGGTTTGTGTGTGGATGAATTGGAGAGAAGGCACAGTCACAACATCAGACAGATGCTGGACGACTGTGTCTATGTATATGTACGAGTGTGTGTGTGTGTGTGTGTGGTGTGAGTGTGTGTGTGTGTGTTGTGAGTGTGTGCGTGTGTGTGGTGTGTGTGTGTGTGTGTGTGTGTGTGTGTGTGGGTGACACACACGAGAGAGAGAGAGAGATGAGAGGGAGTATTAAACTGTCCCTCCCTGCTACAACCTACAGCTCTGTGTACAGACCTTCACCACGTCTGTGCTGTGAGTACAAGAGGAGAGTGGTAACTGTC
>JADBJO010024305.1:10000-12500 GCA_016801955.1 Conus betulinus
GATTGATAGATAGATAGATAGATATATATGATAGATAGATAGATTGATTGATTGATTGATTGATTGATAGCTGTGTAAGTGTGTGTGTGTGTGTGTGTGTGTGTGTGTGGTGTGTGTTGTGTGTGTGTGTGTGAGAGAGAGAGAGAGAGAGAGAGACACATTTGTTCTGCTTCTGCATCGTGATGTCGTTTACATTCTCCATATACTTATTACATGATGCTGTCTCAACTCCACCTTGATTTGTGTAGGCGCTGGTGGGAATCATTACTTCTGCTGTACTGCATTCGGGGAAAAAAATACCACAGAGAAAAAGGCAGAAAAAAAGAAGAAAAAAAAAAGGCAAAAAACCCCAACCTTTGCCATTTATCCTTTCTCTTATTATACACGTTTTCGTCATCGCCACTATTTCAACTATTGTTGCCATTATCACCATTATTATTACGGTCATCATTACTATTTCAACTCCCATGATCCCCTCCTTAACGACCTCGTTTTTCATCCAACTACCCATTTTGCGCCGAATATCAGAAGATAAGTGGTTTCTCGTTCTTCGTTTTCATTGTCCTAAATGTTGTTTGTTTTTCCTGAAGAAGATTCAAGAGTCGAAATGCATTGTGTTTTGCCCTATAATCTGTTTGTCTGCATCTGTGGCGGTAACTAACCCCTTTCATTCCAAATTTTGCTTCATTTTTCGCCCTCAGTCACCTCGTTTTGAAACTGAATAAAAGCTTTCACAATTTGCGGATGACACAGAGGTTTTTACTTGCGGACAGAAAATCTTTTGAAACTTGTTTTGAAGCTCTTCTTAAATTTGATGAGTCTGTTAGGTCTTCATATGAATTTAAGTAAAACAAGCGCAATTTGGTTAGGAAGCATGATAAATATACATGTCGTTACATGGAACATTTGAAATTGATTGGAATCCTCCACAATACTAGGTATCTGGTTCATTAACGATTACAGAAAATGTGTGGAAATGAATTATGCAGAGATGCTAGCTGACATCAAATATTTGTTTAGAATATGGGTAAAAACGCCAGATAACCCCCCTTGGTAGAATCGCTATATTCAACCAGATGTGTTTTTCCAATCATGCCAGCACACCGTGTTACAAATTTATGTGGAACAGAAACAGACAAAATCAGTCGAAAAACTGAGCATAAAAATGTCAAAACTGGAGGTATCGGTCTTCCCGAGTTTAAAAAGAAATGTTACATCTCTGAAAGTGTCTTGGATCCGTAGAAGTGCAAAATCAAAGCATAAATGGACAAAGACACTACTCGGTAACCTCCTGCAATGGTCTTTGACCAATAAACAAGGTCCAGAGATTGTTTCAAAATTTGCAAAAAATACAGCCAATTCTAGGCAGATGTTTTTGAAGCTTATAAACATTTCTACTGCAAGTGTGCGCCAAAAAAATTCTGCGAACTATTCGCCGAAACAGTATGCTACAATAGCCATTATTCAAGTCGAAAAAAAAATAAACATTGTCTCCAGAATATTTGAAAGCAATGATATTTACTACCTGGCTCAATTTTTTTTTATTACGATGGACAATTCCTTTCATCCAGAAGTTTCAAAGAAAAATATGATATCAATATTGATGTTCTCACTTTCGCTCGATACAAATCCGCAGTACTCGATTATATTATATAACCACCTGGAATAAATATCGAAAACAATAAACATATCAGTTTCTCTCTGCTCTAAGAATTGTTCGCTACTTACAAAGGTTCAAAGATGTACTATGATGTTATGATTTAAAATAATCAAAGAGCTCCGTTTTGTGATAAATGGGATTTGAAAATGTCTCAAACTCATGATATGGAGTCATTTTCCTGCATGCTAATAAAACATAAGATTAAAGCTCAAATAGTTTCAAATCAGAATATTACACAAATGCTTAGGAACAAACATAATTTTAAGAGAAATTGGAGTCGTTATTAATGACAGGTGCAGCTTTTGTGGTTTGTGTAAGGATAGTATTGATCACTATATTCTGGAAGTGTACTTATGCTCAGCGTTTGGGGGACACTTTTACTGAGTTAATAATAGAGAAATGTACCGATGCCCAGAATATACATCTAACAAAATCACTTGTTCTTTTTAGATTTGATGCAACAATTCTTATTGATTGTATTTTCTACTTCATTTTTCTTTTGGAAAAAAAAATATTTATACATGTAAACCGAAAGGCAACTTTCCTCATGTAACAGGTTTTCTAAAAATATTAAAATTTCAATACCAAATTGGAAAAAAAAACATAATGCGTACATAAACATGAACCACAAGAAACTCCATACTAAATGGTTCATATATGAATCATTTGTCTCCTCTATTTAGTGGTCTGATCAACTTCTCTACAACCAGCGGACAATCGCAGCCACTTCCTTTTTTCATGACATATGACAATGTGGTGAGGCTCTTTTATCAATGTAACCGGTTACTGTGACTTAAAAAAAAAAAATTAACATTGTTTTGCAGTAATTCAGCTCGTGAA
>JADBJO010024305.1:15000-22500 GCA_016801955.1 Conus betulinus
AAGATCTGGAAAACAAAGACTGTTTACTGAAAACGGACATGGTGATCTTAGAAAAAAAGAATGAAGAGCTGAGTGAGGTACGGAAAGCATAAATGGACGAAATGATGATAAGATCCAGACCCAATGGGCATTCTACGAAGAAAAAAAGTAAGCAAATATTTCGGTTCTCTAAAAAAAATAATAAAAAAACTTCATGAGCAACAGAATGCTTAAAACTTGTCACGAACCAATGAACAACTGTGACGGAAACAGATATTTGAAAAGAGACCCTCCAAATTGAAAAGTTACATGCAGAAAAGGAAGTAAATGACATAGAAATTGGAACGTATGTAAACAATAGTAAATGACACTGAAATTAGAACATAACGTAAACAATCTGCCAAATCTAAATAAATTAGAATCGGAACATATCGAGGGGCTAATCACCATAGAAGAATTAACCAAAGTCTTAAAAATGTGGAAAAGACACGGCTTGACAACATGCCGCTGAGAATCGAGCGTTCACGCTGTGAAAGATTGTCCCTGTATTTGGAGATGACATTATTGGCACTGATGAGAAAACAAATGTCTATTATATGCTAGCTCTGATGATTTTAGTAGGAAATACTTTATCTATAAATGTACACTTACCATAACCAAACGTAGCTAGCACGGGTTCTGAAGGAGATCCGCTATAGATGTAAAACGGGAAATACGCATATCCTTTATGGAATTTAATCATGCAAGATATCAAACAACATGGTCCCCATCCATCTAGTATTTCTTAAATAGAATTTGAGAGCTAATTCAAAACAAACGAATGGCACACAAAAAGATGGCAACACTTGCAACACTCAAGTGTGTAACACTCTCTTAGATAAACGTATTCACCTTGTAGTAATGACATAGTTCGAGCAAACAGAACTTAACTTCCTTGTCTAAATCGTTTTTGTTAAAATATATTAAGATATCTTTTACTTGAGACACATATGGAGATATCAGTTTATATTCAACATTCATAAACGGTACTATTCCACCTGAATAAACTACAATATAAATGTTTTATACTGGAGACGAAGAAAATCTGGAACTTAACCAAGAGTAGAATTTCATGGCAATGTATTAAGAATATTGGAACTGAAATCGATAAAATCACACACACACACACACACACACACACACACACACACGTGCATGCGCGTGCACACACACATACACACACATGCATGTGTGCATGCGCGCACTCACATACACACACACACACACACACACACGCACGCACGCACCGCACGCACGCACGCACGCACGCACGCACGCACGCACGCACACACGCACGCACGCACGCACACACACCACACACAATGATTGTAGATCAGTATTCCTAATTTATGGATTTGTGTTTTTCATGCCTGCTCCAGTTTGACGTTTATTTGGTTTGGGGAATGGACATGGTCTTTAGGCCGAAATAGCTGACCTGGTAAACTTTTTAGGCCGAAATACCTGACCTGGTAATCTCTTTAGGTAGCAATAGCTGACCTGGTAAACTCTTTTAGCCGAAATAGCTGACCTGGTAAACTCTTTAGGCCGAAATAGTTGACCTGGTAAACTCTTTAGGCTGAAATAGCTGACCTGGTAAACAGCCTGACTGGTGTATGAACGCATCCTGCACACACGTAAAATCCTGTCACCAAGTTGCAGGAGAGGTCGCGAGTTTGACCATGTGTATATATGACACATTAACAGAGCGTGTTCCCACAGAATACAAATATGAAGGGAAAATGGATTAAGGGACAGACTGAATGGCGTGGAAACAATTCAATGTAGCGTCAGCAGGTAGCTCTTCAGTAGGCTTTTATCCAGGTAAGCAGCCCTTTGTGTGAATGAAAATGTGGATTTTGTGAAGCGAGTTCAGGCGATTTCTGTCTTTTTGTGTGTCACAAAGAAGTTCGTTGCAACCTAACACAAGAAGCCGCGGTAGTAGTAGCTAGCAAAATTGGAACACGGAGCGCTGCACTTCTTGGTACCAAAACAATAAGGAGGATAATATTCCTATCCGCCAAGCTGTGCATGGCGCAGTGTGCTCCATGTATAGGGGTGCACGGTGCAGGACAGCAGAGGGAACCTCAGAAAGAGCGAGTCACGGCGAGAAGTATGGAGCGAGTGAGCTCCCTGTGTTTCTGTGCTGATCTCTTGATAGGAACTGTGGTCGTCACTTCTACGGAAGTAGGGGTCTGTCGGGTAGAGCCTGTGTGTTTGTCGCCCATGTTTCTTTTTGCTGTATTTGATCCGTATACCTGTCTTTCTTCTAGAAAGATTTAAGCATGGTTTCCCGAGTTCCAAGCCAGATAATTACCGGCTTTTTATGTTGTGACCTGTCTCGATAGTGAGACAGTAAACACTATGTATAAGTGACACCAGCTCTACAGTCTTGTCGTAGCTATTTTTGTTTTTTGTGTATCAGTTTCTTTTTTATTTTTTAAACACTATTTTCTGTCAGTCTCTTAGGGAAAATCAAGAAGTTTCGGCAGATTAATATGAAAGACGCCTAGCAGTATGATTTTAATCTAAAAACAATGCTGCATCCCATCATGCCAGTAAACTTGTCCATTCATTCAGCATTTTGACGTCATGCTAGCTCTAGCGATTTGGTTCTTTCCAGCCTAATTACTAGCCAAACTGACTCAGTTTTAACGTTTTTCAAGATGATATAGACGACACGTGTTTAAAATTTCAGCAATGTGAAATAGTATTCCTGCAAATCGTGGAAGCACGGGGTCTTGGCAAACTACACTAGAGCCAGAAATGATAACGTTATTGTCAGGAACTATGACTGAGACTCTGGGCTCTGTAAAACTAAGGACATGACATATATATTATATATATATATATATATATATATATATATATATATATATATATATTCAGATTCAGATCCAGAAAACTTTATTATCTCTCGTTTACAAGAGAAATTACATTTGTGACCGCTGCCCTAAAAGTTAAGACATACATATTTATAGTTACAAACGTGACACTGAAAATTAAAATTACTTTCAAACAATATATATATATATATATATATATATATATATATATATATATATGAACTGATAAATTCCAAGGATAAGTACCCAGCACCGTTCAAGCAACGTACAGATCAGCTAGGTGTTGCAATGACTGCAAGGAATATTCATTATAAACAAAGCTTGCGCTCTTATGTCTTAGATTGAAGAAATAGGGGGAGATAAGCATTCATATCTGCAGTGGTAGATAATTCTGCCTAACTAACAGAAATAGGGGCAGATAGCTGCTCTGTAAGTTGCTGGAACGATGCTGGTACTTATCCTTGGAATTTATTAATTCATTGTAATTTAGTCCCTTGCGGATTCATTCCAAGATCATTGGCCATCAGCACTTGTGTCTTAAGAGGTTATCTCTTCTATATTTTCTACTTTTCACAAGAAAATGTAGCTTTGTTTTGCTCTTTCATGATTTTCTTTTGCTTCTTAGGTGGCACCTTTGGTTATTTATTTTTTTTTTTTTTTTTGAAAACTCTACAAACATGCTATGGTATTGCACACCAGCCTTTTTCTGGGATAGCATTCTTCTGAAGACGAAAGGGACAGAGGAGTTAAGTTACCGCTTTCCGCGGTCACTGAGGAGAAACAACAACCAGGTTTCGAAATACCGGTATCTGACAGGAATACCGGTATCTGACCAGGAGTTACATGTATCTGACCAGGAGGTACGTGTTAGTGAGTTTTCTCCCTATTGGAGACTGTCTCCCCATTGGAGACTATAAGCTTGCTGAAGGCTCATTTTGAGAAGCATGTATTATTCCCCATTCACCCACTCAAGCACATACTGTTAGTTAAGCAGAATTACCTACCACTGCAGATATGAATACTTATCTTCCCCTATTTCTTCAATCTAAGACATAAGAGCAAGCTTTGTTTATAATTTTTATATTTCTGAAATTGCAATTCTGAAAATGCCTCAAGTAATTTGGTTTGAGAGTTATTAATTCATCGATGGCCATCGTGTAGTCCATGTTTGAAACCATGCTGAAAATGACTTTACCGTGGTGGAAATGACAACAAATACTACAGAGAGAGAGAGAGAGAGAGAGAGAGAGAGAGAGAGAGAGAGAGAGATCAAAAACATTAAAGGTACTGCGGACTGACAAATGTGTATACCTTTTAGATGTGAAGTCTTTCTCCACAACTTTACAAGCTTTTCCGAGACAAGCATCGCGTCCACCATCTTCACAGAAAGACATGTAGTCTCATTCCCCACGTCCACATTACCCCCCAACCCCCTCCAAATATCTTCCTATCGGCCTCCCTGCCAAAATGATGCTTGAATAACGGCTTTTAATCATTATTCGACTAGAAGCTGGATTGGTCCAATTAGAAACCAGAGAATGCTCGCCTCCGATGTGACGCAAGGAGAGAGAGAGAGAGAGAGACAGACAGACAGACAGACAGACAGACAGACAGACGAGATTAGCTGTGGAGTTCTTTGACATTTCTCATTTCATGATACAAGCTAATTTATGTTAGGTAATGATATGTATTCTCTATTGATATGACCAAAGTACCAAATAGCTGGTATACTCACAAGTTAAACGAGTGTGTGTGTGCGTGTGTGTGTGTGTGTGTGTGTGTGTGTGTGTGTGTGTGTTGTTCTTTTCACTTTTTTTCCCTATCATTGACAATACGTCCCTATATCATTTCCATTTTCTGTACATTCATGATTAGTAGAGTATGTACCATTCATATGAATGTTTGTTACTGTAATGTAAACATACACAACTGCTTTTTCATGTGTATGTGTTAATGAAAGGTTCATTTGAAACCATAGTAAGGATGTTTTGCATTGCGATACTAATGCAGATCTTGTGGATGAGAAGAACATGATACATTATGATAAGTCTATGTTAGTTTACCTCAGCGCTTTGAAATCCAAATGGAACGTCTCATTTAGAAAAGTTTAACAGCCCATTCTAGCCCTGCTACCTATTAAAATTTCAAAATGATCTTTTCCAAAAAATTCATACGCTGATAACAGAAATGTTCAATACAAATGATTGTTTATCTACACAATAATCACTTTTGTTTGTATCTGTAGCTTTCATTCTTTCACAAAATAATGTTGGCGGGGTACGTTTTATGATTGAGTTTCCCCATAACAGTTAATTTAGGCGAATTTCTGTCTTTATTTTTTTCTAGGTATGCTCCACACACTTTTGCTGAAGGAAAAGTTTTTCCACCATAATTCACATGCATATGGCTCTGGGATTGGTTTTTTTCAGTTTGGGTGCTTAGAATCCTTCTTGGTTCCTTTTGTTTTGCATTAAAAGTACTTGCTTCACAATAAGGTTCACGTGTTCTTTTCACTGGTACTGAATCAATATAGATCCGGCTAATCCATTGTTCAGAGATTGAATTATTGTAAATGTGCGTTGTATTCAAGGGTTGTGCTTGCTGTAGACTGATCCACAATACCCGGAGTTTCAGTAACATTAAGCAGTCAGTACAAGCTATGTCGTCTAATATCACTTAATGTGGAAAGACGTTAAATTGAAGACAACAAACAACAACAACAACAACACACGAACATATGTGTGCTTTGTCCCTCGTATATTCGGTATAGTTTCAAGCATTTCCGGAAGTATAAAAAATTGATTTGTATGTTATAAGGTTAGTGTGAAGTAATACTGGCTGTCTATATTGTTGCGATTTCTTTTTATTGTCTGTATTTGATGCTTTATTATATAAGTAAGTTGTTTAAAACCCCTAAATTATTTTGAACTTCATATAACTGCATTTTGCTTTCCTTTCCTTTTTATTGTGAAGATTCTGTAACCGTTTTTTCAGTTGACTCATACGCCAAGTAGTGATCAGACTCCAATTTTTGTTGAAGGTTTGAAATAACTCTGCTTCAACAAGGTTACATTATTCTTCTCTTTACTTTTTCAGACAGGTCTTCGGTTTATATGTTCCCTTTATAAATCTGTATAATAATGTTTTTAACTTGTTCAACTCAACACCACTTTTGGAATTCATGCATACATTGCATAATAAAGAGAAAGTATGCAGGTTTGTTTGTTTGTTTTTGTTTGTTTGTTTGTTTATTGCCTTTGTTCTTATTTCTATATGACAACGGTTTTACAGTCCATGCCTAAGTTTCTCTTGCTGCGTTTCCATTTAACTCTTACACTTTTGTTGATTCTGTTTTGCTGATCTCTTCAACATGTCTTGCCCTTTAGTCTGTTTGTAATTTTTATTTTTCATGAGAGAGAGAGAGAGAGAGAGAGAGAGAGAGAGAGAGAGAGAGAGAGAGAGAGAGAGTGGGTGGGGGGCGTTGTAATGTACAAATAAATCAGTGACAGGAAGACGAGTGTACAGCATTGCAAACAGGGTGGATCAGTTCTTTGGGATTTGAAGAGGGTGGGATGAGGGTGGATGATGGGGCTACCGGCGTTCCTGGTGCGTCTTTCGTCACAGCCCATGTCAGCCTCTTCCATGCTGCTGTAACGTAGTGAAACTGCCCCCCTTCCCAGTTTTACTCCCGGGAGTCAGTCTGGCCTTGTCCCAGATTAACTCCCGGGAGTTAATCTGGGTTTGCTCCAAATTAGCCCCCTAACAGAACTAGAACAGACCCCGGGGAGTTAATCTGGTATTGGCCCAACACAGCCCCCTCCCCTTGGGGAGTTAAACTGGACCTGGCCCAGAACAGCCCCCTAGAACATTTTGGGGAGTTAATCTGGCACCAGCCCAGGACAGCCCTCCTGGAGTGTTAACTTGACCCGGTCCAGAAACGTTTCCTCCCGGGGAGTTAATCTAGCACCGGCCCAGACCCCCCCCCCCCCCCCCCCCTCCCCCTTGGAGAGTTAAAACTGAACCTGGCCCAGAACAGCTCCCCTCCTGGAAAGTTAAACTGGCACCGGCACAGATCAGTCCCCCCCCCCCCCCCCCCCCCCCCCCCCCCCTCCCCCCCACCACCCCCGGAGAGTTAAACTGAACCTGGCCCAGAACAACTCCCCTCCTGGAAAGTTAAACTGGCACCAGCACAGATCAACCCCTCTAGACAGTTAAAGTGCATCTGGCCCAGAACAGCAACCCCCATCTACCCTCTTGCCCCCCCCCCCCCCCCCCCCCCAGTGAGTTAATCTGGCACTGGCCCAGAACAGCCCCACTGGTGAGTTAAACTTCACCTGCACCAAAACAGCCCCTCCACCACTCTTAGGGTCTAGGGAGATAATCTGGCACCAGCCAAAAACAGCCCCCAGGAGAGTTAAACTGCACCTGGCCCAGAACATCCCACCCTGGAGAATTGATCTGGCAATAGCCCATAACAAACAAGACCTGCCCAAAATTACCCCCCCCCCCCCCCATCATCATCGTTTCTCTGCGTGAATGATTCTCTCTCTCTCTCTCTCTCTCTCTCTCTCTCTCTCTCTCTCTCTCTCTCTCTCTCTCTCTTCTCTCTTTCTCTCTCTAACTATAACTGTACTTTCAA
>JADBJO010024306.1:0-10952 GCA_016801955.1 Conus betulinus
GTGCAGACACTCGGCAGACAGAGGGGCGAAAGAATCAGGGGGGAGAGGGAAAAGGGTAACGGAGACAAGAGAGACGACAGACAGACATAGGAGATAGAGAGAGCGAGAGAGAGAGAGATATAGATAGCGCATCTAGATAGAGTCTGTCGTATGTATGAGGATATAAAAAAAAAAAAAAATAAAAATCAATATGTCGATGCGTGCCATAAGCAATGTAGATCTAAACTGGCTCAGTACCTTGCAATATTTCAAGCGGATGCATGCTACTGTGCTCTTAGGTGCTACACAACTGGACAACATACAACGAAATGTGCCTCACTTTCTTTTTCTTTTAGACAAAGTGGACATTTTAATTCACCATCGCTCTGTGCTCTATGGCGATAACGATGTATTACGATTTCAGAAATGCCAAGTCTAAATCTTGTCAATGTGTATCTTAAATGCCTGTCTGTAAATTGATGCATAAATCTGTTTAAACATCAGGAACAGTACAAAAGGTTTTGTAAACGTTAAAACCTATCACCATAACTTACATGATAATACCCGTCTTGCCATTTGTACGAAATCAGCCTTTCCTTACAAACCTATCAGACAGTCGTTAATCCCTTCTACGCCATGATTTTAGCCATACAGACCCAAATTTTAAACATGGACAATTTACGGCAAATATTCGAGGCCTAGTTTTTCATCCCACGCGAATCCAAATAAAAAAAAAGCATTCTGTGGGCGTTATATGCTAGTCAACATTCATCCATTCTCGTCAGTTTTAACAAAAACCTGGCGCATTTTATCGCAGGGTTTAAGCAGATAGCATATCTGTTTCTTAGATAGGATATCTGTTTAATAGATAGGATATCTGTTTAATAGATAGGATATCTGTTTAATAGATAGGACATCTGTTTCTAAGATAGGATATTTGTTTCTTTGATAGGATATCTGTTTCTTAGATTTGATGTCTGTTTCTTAGATAGGATATCTGTTTTCTTTCTCCGTATACCAGGTCACTAGGTGTGTGCATTTTGATGCCTAAAAGTCTTTTAATGGCAAACAGACGCAGAGAGAGAGAGAGAGAGAGAGAGAGAGACAGACAGACAGACAGACAGACAGACAGACAGACAGCGACAGAGACGGAGACAGAGAGACAAAGAGAGAGTCACACACACACACACACACACACACACACACACACACACACACACACACACACACACACACACACGCAGGCACGCACGCACGCACGCACACACGCACACACACGCACACACACACACCACACACACACACACACACACACACACACACACACACACACACACATACACACAGAGCGACAGACAGACAGACAAACAGACAGACAGACACCGACAGAGAAAAAGATTGATTGATTGATTGATCTTTAATACGCAAGGATGAAGATTTTAGGCCAAAGCCTAGTCTTACAATCTGTCCTTGTATGCATGCATTATTTCTACACATATCATTCATACTGACAATTCAACATAGCAACATTGTAATCTAATTCTACAATGATAAGCAATCTATTCATATAAGTAATAATGACATGGGGGTGGTGAAACAGAAGGAAACTCACAAACAAACAAAACTACATAGAGAAAGGTCGGGATGGGGGGGGGGGGGGGGGGGGGGGGGGGGGGGAGAGAGAATGGTTGGTAGGGGGAGGAAGAAAAGGATGGTAGACATAATGGGAGTGGGGACGAGCGATTTTAACGGAGTAGGCTATATGTTTAGACAATGTATTCAAAATTCGGTTTACAGAAGACTTTGCCAATGGACGCTAATCATTTTAATCGAATAATCACATTACTGAGACATAAAAATTTATGCAAATGTTTCTTGAAAAGTTTTAGAGTATTCGTATTTTGTAGATTCGGTGGAAGTGAGTTCCAGACATATGGTGCAGAGTAAGCTAGGCTTGTTTTGTATAGATCAATGCGTGGGTAGGGAAGAAGGAATTTAGTCGAGCCAGAAAAGCTGTTCAGTCTTGTAAAAAGGGCATTGATATAACATGGCATAGTATCTGTCAAGATTGTAAACATACATGATGCCTTGTTGAATTCCAGTTGCTTACACAGAGGAAGAATGTTGCTGCCTCTCCCATCCTAACCAAACTAAGGTCAGTAAAAACTGTGAAAAACGAGAAGCTGAGAGACTGAGAAGGATCTTCCTGAATTGTCCCCCTTCTGTCTCCACCCAAAACCTTTCCAACAAACATCTCTTCCATGATCTACAAAAACGTACAAAAAACCAGCGACTTCCATGACCTGAAAGAAGCTGAATGACCTGAAAGAAGCTGAGTGACCTGAAAGAAGCTGAGTGACCTGAAAGAAGCTGAGTGACCTGAAAGAAGCTGAATGACCTGAAAGAAGCTGAGTGACCTGAAAGAAGCTGATGGCAATGCAACACTCACCCCCGGCTCTAACAGACCTCAGAGACAGAGCGCATGTATCATGATAGGCACAATGACAAAAAAAAAAAAAAAAAAAGTAATGTCTCAGAAGTTGAAAGATAACATTAAAAAATTTCCCAGAAACACCCTGGGATCTTACAAAAATAGCCAGAAATCCATTTTGTCCCAGTTAAAATACAGCAATAATATTTGCACCATTAGAGTATAGGGAATGACATAATATGACGTGTACAGGGGAAAAAAAGATTTAGAAAAAAAAATCTACGGCACTCTACCCACGAGGGGTGGTGGGCGGCAATCCACGTCAAAAACAGGAGAGTGGTGAAGCGGTAAGCCAGCACAGATCTGTCCCTGCATCTAGCACTACTGCTACGTTGTACAAGTTCATGTATACATACAGATACAAAACGACTGGTCCCCTTCAATCATAGCTATTGTTAACCGACGCAGTTGATGTTCAACAAAAATGCATATGATGGTTGGGACCCCAACGTAAACAGAAAGCAAGTCCACTATCACAAGGCTATGTGGTCAACAAATGGGAAGAAGAATCTGAGTTCCCTGCATCATCGTCTATTCCCTTGACAGTCACCTGGTGAGCGGGCCTCGAGGGGCCCATGATCAACAACGCACAACGACAAACACCGCCACTATCAGGTGTGTCTGGGACACTGGCAGAAACACAAACAAAATGATGAAACCTAAACAACAGACAGTGCAGGGATTTCACGTGCAAACAGTGTTAGACAGTCTACCAACAAAATTGGGACAAAAGATTTGAATAAGAAAAATTGCATTCCACAGCAATTGTGTTAACAGCCTGGTAACATTTTTCGTCTGTTGTTTGAGATACAGCTGGATGGAGCAGTTTTGCTGCACGTCTATGGAGAGAATTCAGCCTTTTTTGTGGCATCACTATTCCCGTCCCACACTGTTGAAGCATAATTGATATGTGACATTATGTGTGCATTGAAAAAAGAATTAAGCATAGTACTGTTGACGAAGCGCTTCAATTGAGATAACAGGAAAAGGTGTTTTGAGACTACCTTGCATACGTTATTGAGATAAGATTGCCATTTTCAATTCTTTATCTATCGTTACCCCCAAAACACGATGCTCATCTACCTGCTCGATAGAAGTGCCATTCAACTGAAGTTTAAGACAAAGATGAGTCAATCGGTGTTTTGGGCAGGTAGCTATAATCGTAGATTTAGGTTTGGCTGAGTGTATGACCATTGAGTTTGAATGACATCAGTCCGACACGTCGTTTAGACTTTCCTGGGAGAGAGAGAGAGAGAGAGAGAGAGAGAGAGAGAGAGAGAGAGACAGAGACAGAGACAGAGAGACAGAGAGAGACAGAGACAGAGAGAGAGAGAGAGACTCCAGACTCCAGACTCAAGATATTTTATTCAGATTAGGCCTCAGCCCATTGAGAAGGGCAATGTGAACATGTAACTGAGTGAAGATATATAACAGATTCAAAACATAAGTTAACGATGTTATAATTGTATTCATGCACCTTTCAAGAAGTCACAACACACCTCTCATTTTAAATCCTTTACACAAAAAACAAAGAAACATCACGCACATCTTCAGGTTTGGTCGATGACATTAACAAACTCAGTTTAAAACAGTGAAGAATGTCTATGATATTTAGGCTTAATTAACGTTTCGCGTATACGTTTAAGAGCTGGGCAACAGAGAACAAAATGCACCTCACTTCGCTTTCGGTGCATGAGGGGCAGATTAAATCATTGAACATAGACGTTTTGTATCGGTAGCGATGTAATGCAGCTCAGAAATACCGAACCTAAATCTAGTCGTAATATATTTTAGGTGCCTATCAATATCTAAATGTAAATAATGTTTTAAACGTGGTGTCGCTGCAAAACGCTCTATACAAGCTGAATCCATCACTAGTTTGAATATGATCAGACCAAGTCTGCCACCTACAGTCAATCATCCTTTGCTTGAAACAACGTATAAAACCATGAGCATTTCCGACGCCTTGACTTGCCCAAACAAATCCAAATCCATATTTAAACAAACATAAGCGAGCATTTGTTACTCATTTTTTCTTACCTTTTGCATCAAGGTTAAATAACATATCATAAGCTTGCGTGGAATCCTGTGATTCTCCATTTGTATCAGCTTAAGCCAGTAGCGAATGCACTTAACAGCAGAATTTATATATATATATATATATATATATATATGTATATATATATATATATATATATATATATAAATATATATTGAATAGCGATTTGTTTCACCATAAACAAGGTCATTGGGTTTCGCCTGTCTACTCCTAAAAAAATTATTGAAAGCAAAGAAATGGACTGATTCAAAATGAACAACAGCATTGTCTAGGCCCCATAATTCAGAGCCATACTGCACAACTGGCTGTATCTGATAATTAAAAAAATTCATAAATAAATTAAAAGAGTTGTTATCTAACATGTATAACCTTTTAAGAACATAAATCAAAGCATTCTCTTTGCATGCAGCAGTGAAGCTCAAGCGCGTAGAGAAAAAATTCCTAAATATTGATACGCAATAACCACAGGCATTCTTTCCACCGTTATACAACCATTTTTCTCTCACACTCAAATATCCACTCTTCCTAAAAACTATGATATTGCTTTTAGTCATATTAACTTTAAGTTGAAGAGATGCAGCGGCATGTTTGTAAGCTGTTCAATTGTATCTGCAGACCTGTAACTGTTTCTGCCATTAAAAAGCATCGTCAGCCAACAACAGAATAAATAATTCGAATGCATCTAGTGAAAACTGAGCGCCGTGACTTCCTTTATTAATTACTTCAACCGCCAGTTCGTTAATGAAAAGAGAGAACAGAACAGGGCTGCAAGTATCTCCTTGGCTTAATCCTGATGTGCAGGCAATGTAATCAGTTAACATAGAACCACATCGAACTCTGGCTTTGACATTATTGTACATGCTTTTAATGCATCCGAATAATTTGCCTTTAATGCTATTTTTCAAAGACAATTGGCCAAAGGATATTTCGATTTATTGTGTGAAAAGCTTTCTCTCGAATCAAGAAACTCAACATGCAATTTTCGATTATAACAAAAACTATTTTTCTGTACAAGAGCTAGTAAATAAAACAACGTGGTCGATTGTTGAGTATCTTCTCTTAAATCCAGCTTGATAATCACCTGTGATATTGTGTTCATCCACCCAATCTTGCAGTCTATCATTTATCACTATACCAAATAATTTACTACTAACATCGCTCAAGGAAATTCCCCTATGATTGTTGGGATTATTGGTATCACCCTTCTTGAAAATAGGTTCAATAATAGATTCAAACCAGTTTTCAGGAAACACACCATTATCAAATAGGTTATTAAACAATTTCAGAAAAAATTTACACCTTGATCATTTGAATTCTTAAAAAGTTCGGCAATAATACCATTGGGACCCAGCTGCTTTATGTTTTGTTTTTGGTTTTGGTTTTTTTTTAAGTGCTACTAGTATTTCATCTTTAGAGGTCCGACGATTCATAAGCCTTCCATTTCAACTTCACCTGGATACTCATTTACTGAGTTGTCAGCATCCGTCTCCAGCAAGGCTTTAAAGTATTAAAACCAGGAGTCAACTGATATAGTATTTCTAGGCTATTTTCTTTTGAAGGGACGCGTTATGAACAACGTCCCAAAATTCTTTTTGGTTTTCCACAGTCGCTACGAGTTTATCTAATAAAGCTTTGTTGAATTGTTCCCTCTTCCGCTTTAGCAAATTTTTATATTCACATATTTATTTTTCATTTCAATTATTGTTTCTGGTTTGTTTGTTTTTTTTTTCTAATTTTACTGAACGACGAAATATCCATAACAATCTTCTTGTGTTTCTTTTTCAAAGTTTACATTTTATTTCAAACCATTTACATGAATCTCCATTGTTGTTAAATGATATACATGTTTTCATGGATCCAGTACTTTCTCTTATACAATCATTTAAAAACTCTATGAGCATTATTTACGTTGACATCAATCAAATCAATTGCAAGATCAATTTTTGTATGCATTTCTTCACTGCACAAATACTAGTATATATAGCAGCACAGCAGCACACTTCTCGTCCCATACAAGTTTGTGTATGACAGAATTCTCTTTTTGCATACAAATATCAGGTGAACATTCCTTGGAGAGAGAGAGAGAGAGAGAGAGAGAGAGAGAGAGAGAGAGAGAGAGAGAGAGAGAGAGAGAGAGAGAGAGAGCTGTAAAATTAATGAAGAGACAAAATTATTAAAATACATGTCATTTAATCTGACAATCTAACTTGACTGCTATGCAATCGCAAATATAATAACTATAGATTAGTGAGTAAAAACAAACATTAGGGAGAGATAAGAATGATTAATCTTAACAAATATAAAGAAAAGAGAGAGATAGAGGGAGAGGAGGAGGAAGCGAGAGAGAGAGGAGAGAGAGAGAGAGAGAGAGAGAGAGGAGGGGAAAGAGAGGGAGAGAGGGGGGGAGGGTTGGCAGGAGGGAAGGGTGAATGATAGGGGGGGGGGGGGGGGGGCAGGCGATGGATTTGGAGCTCTTGAATGGAGTGGAATTTGAGACGATATGTTCAAATTTGCTCAGTGAAAGATTCTTGATTGAAATATGAAAGATATAATACTTCTCTCTCTCTCTCTCTCTCTCTCTCTCTCTCTCTCTCACACACACACACACACACACACACACACACACACACACACACACGCACGCACGCACGCACGCACGCACGCACACACACACACACACACACACACACACACACACACACACACACACACACACACTACTTATACGTTGAATTGTTAGAATGACTCTCTCTCTCTCTCTCTTCTCTCTCTCTCTCTCTCTCTCTCTCTCTCTCTCTCTCTCTCTCTCTCTCTCTCTATATATATATATATATATATTCTATATATATCATATTTCTAATATATCCCCCCCCCCCCCCCCCCATCTTCTTTTTTTTTTTTTTTGGTTTTGTTTCTGAAAGTTCAGATCTTTACCAAGTCATTGCTATAATGACTGAAGAATTGTTGGCCTGCACTTGTTTTCACCCACTACCTAATTGTTCAGCATTATCTCGTTTGGTCAATCAGCGGGAGATTGCATCTCTTAGGAGATCCAAGTAAAGGTTGTTCTGCAGAATTCTTAGCCACTGACAATGCTTGGATTATTGAACAGCAGAGCTGACCACTCAGACTGTTCCATATCTTTTGATCTCCCTTGCATCCTTGAATGGATCCTCAAGCGTAGACTCAAAGATTGTCCCCTGTATTTCATACTGTTTGCATAATGTTTTTAGTTTTTCAGCAAGTTTTTTCTTCTCGACACTTTTTTTTATCTTCATTTACTACCCCCAGGGCGCTGCTGTTTGGGGGTGCTGCTGGATTCTTTGCTGAGCCCTTGGTGGTGAAAACACCGCGGAATTATGGATTGTGGTTTGTCTCTATGTGACGCCAAAGGTATAAACAGTCAGCTGTCTCTCAAATCAGATTGACACAACGTGTGTGTAAAAATATTTCTTTAATTCTTTGGGTCATTGTTATAATGATTTCTTTAATTCTTTGGGTCATTGTTATAATGACTGAAAAATTGTTGGTCTGCACTTGTTGTTTAACCCACTACCTAATTATATATATATATATATACACTTACTACGTTTTCTCAGAGGGAGTGGGGGGGGGGGGGGGGGCGCGCGGGCAGCACTAATCATGGAGATATAGACATGATGGATGCATTTCACCCACTCCTAAGAGCGCCTTGTAACAATATTAGCCGAGCTGTGCGGACAGTGATTTGATCAGTGGACGATGTTCAAGGACGTTGTATCAGCTGGAAGATGAATCCCCTGACAATGAAAAGACAAATAAAACGATCCCGTTCTTCACTTACACGTTTCGTTTCTTCATCTACATTGAGAGCTCTTCAAGTTCTCTGTCTCCATAGCTCTCTTCTTCCTTCCTACCCCCCTCCCCCTTTCCTGTCTCTCTCTTTTCTATATATTTGTTAGTATTGATCACTCTTCTCTCTCCCCAGTGGTTTTTTTTTCTTCTCTCATTAATCCATAGTTATAATATTGGCGTTTGCATCGCATTCAAGTAGATTGTCAGGTTGAATTGCATGCATTGTAATAATGTGTCTCTTCATTCACAGTCTCTCTCTGTCTGTCTGTCTCTCTCTCTCTCTCTCTCTCTGATGGCCAATCGTCGCACGCTGCACCTTTTACGAAGATGAGGAGAAAATATTTTAAAGGTAAAAGTAAACTGAACGGCAGTGATGTGTTTGTTGGTGAGGACTTTTCCCTTCGGATAAGCTACATATACGAAAGCATCTCTCTCCATACCAGAAAAAAAAAATACCAGAAGTGAAAACAAGCGGGCCACCATGATTTTTGACCATCTTCTCATAGAGGGGAAAAAGTGTTTTCTTGAGTCTACTCATGGACCCTGTGATGAACACTGAGAATGTGTAAAAACGCAATTATTTCTACTTTTGCTTGTGCTCAGAACATCGATTATGTTTATTAGCCCTGGATTTCCGACCTGCCATCGTGCAAAGATAGCTGTCGTTTACAGTGCTGTGACATCGCTAGTCTGCAGCCGCCAATCTCACCAACTGCGTTCGGTGGCCAGCGCAGCTGCTGTCATTTTGCGGACTGTAAGGAATCTTAAATGGCCCAACCTCCTTACACTGGCACCAGGACTCATTTCTTGCCGCCACAGATTGTGAAGTATACATATTGACACGATGTATGAGCAACAATGAGAGACTGTAAGACAAACCTGTGATCCCTTAGGCTTTGCTGGCGGGGGCATCAATACTTGAAGATAGGCTAGTTTTTTTTTTTCAAATGCTTCTAGGCCTGAAAAGTCGAAGATGCTGTCTGGCCTAAGCGCAACGTGGTAAGGAGTTGATGCCCCTGGTAGGGCTTCCCATGTCAGACAGGCTAAGGGTGAGGATCCTGACTAATAGTAACCCGCCTTTCTCCTTTTCTTGTTTTCTGCCTTTCTTATTTGGCTCTTTTCTATCTTCGTCTCCCCATCAAGTCTTCTTTCCCACACTCCTTTTCTCTGTGTGGTCTTCTTAAGATCCGCCGCGTTTGCCGTGCGGTGCGACCTGTGACGGAGGGGGATGAGATCCTGGTGATTGAGAGGGCCAGCGCCCTCAACACATTACTTTGGCTCGGACCTCTCCTAGACAGGAGGCACACATGGGCCTGTGTGTGTCAACCGGCTTCCCCTGCATGGGGTTAGGTCAAAACGGGCAGCCCCCCAGCTGGCCAAGGTAACCCCTGCAGTGCTCTCTCTGTTCCCGGGAGCTGGGCATATAATCGGGGGGGATAGGGTAAGTTGGCGCTGCTTTGTTGTATATCCCTCCTGAAACCTGGAAGGGGTCCAAGACAAGAGTTTCTTGGCCCTGGCCCCTAAGTTGGACTCGATGGTGGGTGGGTAGGGGAGGGACGAATTCCTAAATCATATACCATGGCCTCAATATCTAAACTCCCTTCCAAAAGGAGAAAGAGAGAGACAAGTGAGATCTGATGGTGATCATGATTCTGACTCGGACTCAGAAATCCGAACAGAGTCTGGATCTTGGCCTTCGTGGTTGGTGGTGGTGGAGGGCGCTGATGAAGACAAACTTTGTCTGCACTCAGCCCCTTTGCAATCCAGAAAGGTTTTAGTTGTCTGTCAGGAAACCTAAAATCAATCAAACGTCTGAGAAATGGGTCATTTCTGGTGGAATGTGGTACAAAATGTCAATCAGATCGGCTCCTGAAATCTACAACTCTTGTTGACCGAAAAATCAAGTGTCGCCTCACAAGAACCTAAATTCTTCAAAGGGAGTCATTCGCTGCCCAGACTTGAAAGGAGTATCGGAGGATGAGATAAGGTTCGAACTGAAATCCCAGGGAGTCATGGATGTGCGAAGAGTCACAATTCGCAAGGGTTCTGAAAGAGTGCCAACAAATACCCTCTTTCTGACCTTCTGCACCCCTTCGCTGCCACAGTCTATCAAGGTGGGCTATTTGAACGTCAAGGTTAGCCTGTATGTTCCATCCCCGATGCGTTGTTTCCGGTGCCAGAAGTTTGGCCATGTGCGGGATCGATGCTCTGGGGAGGAGATTTGTGGCGTCTGCTGCCAACCGAGCCACGAGATGCCGTGCGTTCATCCGCGCGTTGTGCAAACTGCGGAGGCGGCCACCCATCCTCCTCTCGAGAGTGTCCGGTTTGGCGCCAGGAAAGTAGTATCCAAAGGGTGAAGACGGAAAGAAAGATTCCATTCCACGAGGCAAAATTGGTTCTGGGCAGTCCGCAGCATCCGAACAAGTCCTACTCTCAGGTTGTGAAACAAGTTTCTACAGTATCTGTCTCCTGTCAGACAGACACCTTTAGTTTTTCCAAGACTCTGCAATCGAAACCATCTGCCCCCAGCGGAGGCAAGAAATCCGCTACCCCTGTGATAAACTCCCATGGTGGTGGCGTAAAACCTGC
>JADBJO010024306.1:12026-25348 GCA_016801955.1 Conus betulinus
AAAGAAGAAAGAATCAGAGGAAGAAAAAAGGTGACAAGAATCAATAAAGAGAGACTAAACACAGACAGACATAGGGACAAAGAATTTCTTTAATGGAAAGAAAGACATAAAGTATAAAAAAAAATGTTCTTATAGCTGTTAAGCGCGCGTGCACACTCGCAGACAGAGGGGGGAGAAAGAAGGAGGGGGGGGGGGAGAGGGAAAGGGGAACGGAGACAGAGAGAGACAGACAGACAGAGAGAGAGAGAGAGAGAGAGAGAGAGAGAGGAGAGAGAGAGAGAGAGAGAGAGAGAGAGAGAGGAGGGAGGGAGGGATGGAGGGAGAGAGAGAAAGAGGGGAGAGAGAATACGGAATACAGAAAGGTTTTTCATGTAAAAGCCATTGCCCCTTATGTAAGAGTACATACATACAAACATTTTTTTTTTCAGAACTGACAATTATGAACAGAAGTCACTTAGTAGTGAATGGAAGAGCTGAAAATGAAACGCAACTTCAAGGTTTTATAAAGAGAACTGATTCCTGACTTTTCGTTTCCATTGGTCCCTGCCATAAGCAATGTAGATCTAAAACTGGCTCAGTACCTTGCAATATTTCAGCGGAATGCATGCTACTGTGCTCTTAGGTGCTACACAACTGGACAACATACAACGAAATGTGCCTCACGTTCTTTTTCTTTTAGACGAAGTGGACATTTTAATTCACCATCGCTCTGTGCTCTATGGCGATAACGATGTATTACGATTTCAGAAATGCCAAGTCTAAATCTTGTCAATGTGTATCTTAAATGCCTGTCTGTAAATTGATGCATAAATCTGTTTAAAACATCAGGAACAGTACAAAAAGGTTTTGTAAACGTTAAACCTATCACCATAACTTACATGATAATACCCGTCTTGCCATTTGTACGAAATCAGCCTTTCCTTACAAACCTATCAGACAGTCGTTAACCCCTTCTACGCCATGTGTTTAGCCATACAGACCCAAATTTTAAACATGGACAATTTACGGCAAATATTCGAGTCCTAGTTTTTTCATCCCACGCGAATCCAAAAAAATAAAAAAAAGCATTCTGTGGGCGTTATATGCTAGTCGAAACATTCATCCATTCTCGTCAGTTTTAACAAAAACCTGGCGCATTTTATCGCAGGTTTAAGCAGATATAGCATTTAAGCAGATAGCATATCTGTTTCTTAGATAGGATATCTGTTTAATAGATAGGATATCTGTTTAATAGATAGGATATCTGTTTAATAAGATAGGGATATCTGTGTCTTGATAGGATTCTGTTTCTTTGATTGATGTCTGTTTCTTAGATAGGATATCTGTTTCTTTCTCCGTACACCAGGTCACTAGGTGTGTGCATTTTGATGCCTAAAAGTCTTTTAATGGCAAACAGACGCAGAGAGAGAGAGAGAGAGAGAGAGAGAGAGAGAGAGACAGACAGACAGACAGACAGACAGACAGACAGGACAAAACAAAGACAGACAGCGACAGAGACGGGACACGAGAGACAAAGAGAGAGTCACACACACACACACACACACCACACACACACACACACACACACAACACACACACACACACACACACGCAGGCACGCACACAGGCACGCACACAGGCACACACACACACACACACACACACACACACACACACACTGAAACCAATGGTTATTGTCAGATTAACTCACCACACCACACAACACACACACACACACACACACACAACACACACACACACACACTCACACACACACACACACACACACACACACAACACACACACACACACACATACACAGAGCGACAGACAGACAGACAAAACAAACAGACAGACCGACAGAGAAAAAGACTGATGATTTGATTGATTGATTCATTAATACGCAAGGATGAAGATTTTAGGCCAAAGACTAGTCTTACAATCTGGTCCTTGTCATGCAATGCATTATTTCTACACATATCATTTCATACTGACAATTCAACATAGCGACATTGTAATCTAATTCTACAATGATAAGCAATCTATTCATATAAGTAATAAATGACATGGGGGTGGTGAAACAGAAGAAAACTCACAAACAAACAAAAACATCCGAGACAAGTCGGGATGGGGGGGGGGGGGGAGAAAAGGTGGGGGGAATGGTGGGTGGGGGGGGGGGAAACAGGGGTGGGGGGGGGGGGGGGGGTTGGAGAGAATGGTTGGTAGGGGGAGGAAGAAAGGAAGAAAGGGGTAGACATAATGGGAGTGGGGGACGAGCGATTTTAAAACGGAGTAGGTTATATGTTTAACAATGTATTCAAAATTCGGTTTACAGAAGACACTTTGCCAATGGACGCTAATCATTTTAATCGAATAATCACATTACTGAGACATAAAAATTTATGCAAATGTGTTTCTTGAAAAGTTTTAGAGTATTCGTATTTTGTAGATTCGGTGGAAGTGAGTTCCAGACATATGGTCCAGAGTAAGCTAGGCTTGTTTTGTATAGATCAATGCGTGGGGGTAGGGAAGAAGGAATTTAGTCGAGCCAGAAAAGCTGTTCAGTCTTGTAAAAAAGGGCATTGATATAACATGGCATAGTATCTGTCAAGATTGTGAACATACATGATGCCTTGTTGAATTCCAGTTGCTTACACAGAGGAAGAATGTGCTGCCTCTCCCATCCTAACCAAACTAAGGTCAGTAAAAACTGTGGAAAACGAGAAGCTGAGAGATTGAGAAGGATCTTCCTGAATTGTCCCCCTTCTGTCTCCACCCAAAAACCTTTCCAACAAACATCTCTTCCATGATCTACAAAACGTACAAAAAAAAAAACCCAGCGACTTCCATGACTGAAAGAAGCTGAGTGACCTGAAAGAAGCTGAGTGACCTGAAAGAAGCTGAATGACCTGGAAAGAAGCTGAGTGACCTGACCTGAAAGAAGCTGACTGACCTGAAAGAAGCTGAGTGAGCTGAAAGAAGCTGAGTGACCTGAAAGAAGTGAGTGACCTGAAAGAAGCTGAATGACCTGAAAAGAAGCTGAGTGACCTGAAAGAAGCTGACTGACCTGAAAGAAGCTGAGTGAGCTGAAAGAAGCTGAGTGACCTGAAAGAAGCTGATGGCTATGCCACACTCACCCCCGGCTCTACAACAGAGCTCAGAGACAGAGCACATGTATCATGATAGGCACAATGACAAAAAAAAAAAAAAAAAAAAAGTAATGTCTCAGAAGTTGAAAGATAACATTAAAAAAATTTCCCAGAAACACCAATGGGATCTTACACAAAATAGCCAGAAATCCATTTTGTCTCCAGTTATAATACAGCAATAACATTTGCACCATTAGAGTAAAGGGAATGACATAATATGACGTGTAAAGGGGAACAAAAAAAAATTTAGAGAAAAACTACGGCACTCTACCCACGAGGTGGTGGGGGCGGCAATCCACGTGAAAAACAGGAGAGCGGTGAAGCGGGAAGCCAGTACAGATCTGTCCCTGCATTTAGCACCACTGCTGCGTTGTACAAGTTCATGTATACATACAGATACAAACGACTGGCCGCCTTCAAATCATAGCTATTGTTGACCCGACGCAGTTTGATGTTCAACAAAAATGCATATGATGGTTGGGATCCCAACGTAACAAGAAAGCAAGTCCACTATCACAAGGCTACGTGGTCAACAAATGGTAAGAATCTGAGTTCCCTGCATCATCGTCTATCCCCTTCACAGTCACCTGGTGAGCGGGCCTTGAGGGGCCCATGATCAACAACGCACAACGACAAACACCGCCACTATCAGGTGTCTTGGACACTGTGGCAGAACACAAACAAAATGATGAAAACTAAACAGCAGACAGTGCAGGGGTTTCACGTGCAAACAGTGTTAGACAGTCTACCAACAAATTGTGACAAACAGATTTGAATAAGAAAAATTGCATCCCACAGCAATTGCGTTAACAGCCTGGTGACACTTTTTCGTCTGTTGTTAGAGATACAGCTGGATGGCAGTTTTGCTGTACGTCTATGGAGAGAATTCAGCCTTTTTTGTGGGCATCACTATTCCCGTCCCACACTGTTGAAGCGTAATTGATAGGTGACATTATGTGTGCATTGAAAAAAAAAAATTAAGCAAAGTACTGTTTGACGAAGCGCTTCAATGGAGATAACAGGAAAAGGTGTTTTGAGACTACCTTGCATACGTTATTGAGATAAGATTGCCATTTCAATTCTTTGTCTATCGTTACCCCCAAAACACGATGCTCATCTACCTGCTCGATAGAAGTGCCATTCAACTGAAGTTTAAGACAAAGATGAGTCAATCGGTGTTTGGGGCAGGTAGCTATAATCATAGATTTGGGTTTGGCTGGGTGTATGACCATTGAGTTTGATGACATCAGTCCGACACGTCGTCGTTTAGACTTTCCTGGAGAGAGAGAGAGAGAGAGAGAGAGAGAGAGAGAGAGAGAGAGAGAGTCCAGACTCCAGACTCAAGATATTTTATTCAGATTAGGCCTCAGCCCATCAAGAAGGGGAATGTGAACATGTAACTGAGTGAAAGATATAACAGATTCAAAACACAAGCTAACGATGTTATAATTGTATTCATGCACCTTTCAAGAAGTCACAACACCTCTCATTTTAAATCCTTTACACAAAAACAAAGAAACATCACGCACATCTTCAGGTTTGGTCGATGACATTAACAACTCAGTTTAAACAGTGAAAGAATGTCTATGATATTTAGGATTAATTAACGTTTCGCGTATGCTTTTAAGACCTGGGCAACAGAGAACAAAATGCACCTCACTTTCTTCGCTTTCAGTACATAAGGGACAGACTAAATCCTTGAACATAGACGTTTTGTATCGGTAGCGATGTAATGCCAGCTTAGAAATACCGAACCTAAATCTAGTCGTATATATTTTTAGGTGCCTATCAATATCTAAATGTAAATAATGTTTTAAACGTGGTCACTGCAAAACGCTCTATACAAGCTGAATCCATCAACTAGTTTGAATATGATCAGACCAAGTCTGCCACCTACAGTCAATCATCCTTTGCTGAAACAACGTATAAAAACCATGAACATTTCCAACGCCTTGCTTGCCCAAATAATCCAAATCCATATTCAAACAAACATAAGCGAGCATTTGTTACTCAAATTTTTCTTACCTTTTTTTGCATCAAGGTCAAATAACATATCATAAGCTTTGCGTGGAATAATATATATATATATATATATATATATATATATATATATCTTGAATAGCGATTTGTTTTTCACCATAAACAAGGTCATTGGTGTTCGCCTGTTTACTCCTAAAAAATTTTTTGAAAGCAAATAAAATGGACTGATTCAAAATGAACAACAGCATTGTCTAGGCCCCATAATTCAGAGCCATACTCACAACTGGCTGTATCTGATAATTAAACAATTTCATATATAATTAAAAGATGTTGTTATTAACATGTATAACCTTTTAAGAACATAATCAAAGCATTCTTAGCTCTGTTTGCAAGGTCTTTGCATGCAGCAGTGAAGCTCAAGCGCGTAGAGAAAAAAATCCTAAATATTTATACGAATTAACCACAGGCATTCTTTCACCGTTATACAACCATTTTCTCTCACACTTAATATCCACCCTTCCTAAATACTATGGTATTACTTTTAGTCATATTAAATTTAAGTTGAAGAGATGCAGCGCATGTTGTAAGCTGTTCATTTGTATCTGCAGACCTGTAACTGTTTTCTGCCATCAAAACAGCATCGTCAGCCAACAAAAGAATAAATAATTCGAATGCATCTAGTGAAAATTGAGCGCCATGACTTCTTTATTAATTACTTTCGACCGCCAATTCCTTAATTGAAAGAGAGAACAGAACAGGGCTGCAAGCATCACCTTGGCTTAATCCTGATGTGCTGGCAATGTAATCAGTTAACATAGAACCACATCAAACTCCGGCTTTGACATTATTGTAAATGCTTTTAATGCATCTGAATAATTTATCTTAATGCCATTTTTTCAAGAGAATTGGCCAAAGGATATTTCGATTTATTGTGTGAAAAGCTTTTTTCGTAAATCAAGAACGCAACATACAATTTTCGATTATAACAAAACTTTTTTTTCTGTACAAAAGCTAGTAAAGAAAACACGTGGTCGATTGTTGAGTATCCCTCTCTTAATCCAGCTTGATAATCCCTGTGATATTGCGTTCATCCCCCAATCTTGCAGTCTATCATTTATCACTATACCAAATAATTTACTACTAACGTCGCTCAAGGAAATTCCCCTATGATTGTAGGGATTATTGGTATCACCCTTCTTGAAAATAAGTTCAATAATAGATTCAAACAGTTTTCAGGAAACACACCATTATAAATAGGTTATTAAACAATTTCAGAAGAAAACATACAACTTGATCATCATTCAATTCTTGAAAAGTTAGGCAGTAATGCCATTGGGACCACTGCTTTATGGGTTTTTTTTTTTAAGTGCTACTAGTATTTCATCTTTAGAGATCCGACGATTCATATAGCCTTCCATTTCACTTCAGCTGGATACTCATTTACTGTTGTCAACATCCGTCTCCAGCAAGCACGCTTTAAAGTATTTAAACCAGGAGTCAACTGATATAGTATTTCTAGGCTGTTTTTCCTTTTGAAGGACGCGTTATGAACAACGTCCCAAAATTCTTTTTGGTTTTCCACTGTCGTTACGAGTTTTATCTAATAAAGCTTTGTTGATTGTTCCTTCTTCCGCTTTAGCAAATTTTTTATATTCACATATTTATTTTTCACTTTCAATTATTGTTTCTTTTTTTTTTTTCTTTCTATTTTACTGAACGACGAAATATCCATACAATCTTCTTGTGTTTCTTTTTCAAAGTTTACATTTTATTTCACACCATTTACATGAATCTCCATTGTTGTTAAATGATATACATGTTTTCATGGATCCAGCACTTCCTCTTATAACAATCATTAAAAACTCTATGAGCATTATTTTACGTTGACACATCAATCAAATCAATTGCAAGATATCAATTTTTGTTTGCATTTCTTTTCTTCACTGCACAAATACTAGTATATATAGCTCTTCAGCACACTTCTCGGTCCCATACAAGTTTGTGTATGACAGAATTCTCTTTTTGCATACAATATCAGGTGAACATTCCTTGGAAAGAGAGAGAGAGAGAGAGAGAGAGAGAGAGAGAGAGAGAGAGAGCGAGAGAGAGAGAGAGAGAGAGAGAGAGAAGCTGTAAATTAATGAAGAGACCAATTATTACAATACAGTGGTCATTTAATCTGACAATCTAACTTGAATGTTATGCAATCGCAAATATATAACTATAGATAGTGTGTAGTAAAACAAACATTAGGGAGAGATAAGAATGATTAATCTTTAAAAATATGAAGAAAAAGTTAGAGATAGAGGGAGAGAGGGAGGAAGCGAGAGAGAGAGAGAAGAGAGAGAGGGGGGGGGGGGTGGGTAGAGGAGAGAGAGGGACAGAGGAGAGAGAGAGAGTGAGGGCGGGCAAGATAGAGGGGAGGGTTAGCATAGAAGGGTGAAGGGTTCGCATTTGAGGGAATAGGGGGGGGGATAGGGTTTGGGGTGGGGGGGGGGTGTGGGGGGGGTCGGGGGGGGGGGGCGATGTTGGCTGTTGATTTGGAGCTCTTAAGTTGGAGTGGAATTTGAGACGATTGTTCAAATTTGCTCAGTGAAAGATTCCTGATTGAAATATGAAAAGATATAATACTTCTCTCTCTCTCTCCTCTCTCTCTCTCTCTCTCTCTCTCCTCTCTCTCTCTCTCTCTCTCTTCTCTCTCTCTCTCTCGTCTCACACACACACACACACACCCACACACACACACACACACACACACATAATTCTACTACTTCTCTCCTCTCTCTCTCTCTCTCTCTCTCTCTCACACACACACACACACCCACACCACACACCACCACACACACACACACGCACGCACGCACGCACGCACGCACGCACGCACACACACTACTTATACGTTGAATTGTTAGAATGACTCTCTCTCTCTCTACATATATATCATATTTCTAATATATCCCCCCCCCCCCCCCCCCCCCCCCCCCCCCCCCCATTTTTTCTTTTCTTTTTTTTTTTTTTTGGTTTGGTTTGTTTCTGAAAGTTCAAATCTTTAACCAAGTCATTGCTATAATTACTGAAGAATTGTTGGCCTGCACTTGTTTTTTCACCCACTACCTAATTGTTCAGCATCTTATCTCTCGTTTGGTCAATCAGTGGGAGATTGCATCTCTTATGGAGATCCAAGTAAGTGTTGTTCTGCCCAATTCTTAGCCACTGACCACTGCTTGGGTTATAGAAAGCAGAGCTGACCACTCAGACTGTTCCGTATCTTTTGATCTCCCCTGATCCTTGAATGGATCCTCAAGCATAGGCTCAAAGATTGTCCCTTACATTTTATACTGGTTTGCATCATGCTTTTAGTTTTTTCAGCAACTTTTTTTTCTCTTCTTCGGAATTACACTTTTTTTCGTTTTGTTCCATTTACTATCCTTCGCTGGCTGCTTTGGGGGGGGTGCTGTTGGATTCTTTTTTTTGAAACCCTTGTGGTGAGAACACCACAGAATTATGGACTGTGGTGTGTCTCAATTTGGCACCAAGAGCACAGGCAACAATCAGCCGTGTCTCAGTGGTGGTCCCATCCAGCGGACGAAAGGCCTAGAATCAGGCAATACAAAATATATCCGCCTTCGAGACCTAGAAGCAGGCAATACAAATAAAACCCGCCTTCGAGAGACAGATTACGATGGTTCCCTCAGGCGGTTGACGAAGGGTTTCTCACATTTTTAATACATTCTCTCTCAGGCGGGAGGGGGGCCAGACTAGCGGACAGAACTAATCATGGAGATGTAGACATGATGGATGCATTTCACCCACTCCTAAGAGCGCCCAGAACAGCATTAGCCGAGGTGTGCGGACAGTGATTTGATCAGTGGACGATGTTCAAGGACATGGTATCAGCTGGAAGATGATTCACCTGACAATGAAAAGACGAATAAGACGATCCCGTTCTTCACTTACACGTTTCGTTTCTTCATCTACATTGAGAGCTCTTCAAGTTCTCTGTCTCCATAGCTCTCTCTCTTCTTCTTTCCTTTCTACCCCCCCCCCCCCTTCCTGTCTCTCTCTTTTCTATATATTTGTTAGTATTGATCACTCTTCTCTCTCCCCAAAGTTTTTTTTTTTTTCTTCTCTCATTAATCCATAGTTAAAATATTGGCGTTTGCATCGCATTCAAGTTAGATTGTCAGGTTGAATTGCATGCATTGTAATAATGTGTCCCTTCATTCACAGTCTCTCTCTTCTCTCTCTGATGGCCAATCGTCGCTCGCTGCACCTTCTACGAAGATGAGGAGAAAATATTTAAAGGCCAAAAAAATAAACTGAACGGCAGTGATGTGTTTGTTGGTGAGGACTTTTCCCTTCGGATAAGCTACATACATATACGAAAGCATCTCTCTCCATACCAGAAAAAAAAAAAACAACCAGAAGTGAAAACAAGCGGGCCACCATGATTTTTTGACCATCTTCTCATAGAGGGAAAAAAGTGTTTTTTTCTCATGGACCCTGTGATGAACACTGAGAATGTGTAAAAACGCAGTTATTTCTACTTTTGTTTGTGCTCAGAACATCGATTATGTTTACTAGCCCTAGATTTCCGACCTGCCATCGTGCAAAGATAGCTGTCGTTTACAGTGCTGTGACATCGCTAGTCTGCAGCCGCCAATCTCACCAACTGCTTTCGGTGGCCAGCGCAGCTGCTGTCATTTTGCGGACGGTAAGGAATCTTAATGGCCCAGCCTCTTTACACTGGCACCAGGACTCATTTCTTGCCGCCACAGATTGTTTGTGAAGTATACATGTTGACACGATGTATGAGCAACAATGAGAGACTGTAAGACAAAGCGTCTGCTTCAAATCTCCTTGCTGGGTAGGGTATGATAGATCAATCAAAACAATCCATCAAGCCATTAAGCTCTATCTTTGTCTTCCAATCGATAAATCAATCTCTCTCTCTCTCTCTCTCTCTCTCTCTGTCTCTCTCTCTCTCTCTCTCTCTCTCTGTAGGTTTTTGTAACTTGTATGTTGCTCTCACTTGCTCTTGCTCTTTATATCTACCCCCCTCCCCTCCCGCCCCTTTTTTCACTTCATTTTTTTCGCCAGTGCTAGTGGGAAAAAAAATTGTACACTTAACTCATTACCCTTGTTAAATCAAATTTCGTTTGTACGTTCATTCGTTCGTATTTCCTTCCTTCCTTCCTTCCTTCCTTCCTTCCTTCTTCAATTATTCGTTCGTTCGTTCGTTTGTATATTCATTCATTCATACTCTCTCTCTCTCTCTCTCTCTCTCTCTCTCTCTCTCTCTCTCTCTCTCTCTCTCTCTCTCTCTCTCTCTCTCTTTGTCAAGCGATTTGTCTATCTATCGGTCGGTCTGTCTGCCTGCCTGTCTGCCTGCCTGCCTGCCTGTTTGTCCGTCCACCTGTCTTTCTCTCTATCTGTCAGTCTTTTTCTGTGTCTGTCTGTCAGTCTATCTATCTCGGTCTGTCTCTGTCTCTCTCTCTCTCTCTCTGTCTCTCTGTCTCAGTCTGTTGGTCTGTCTGTCTGTCTCTCCCCCTCCCTCCCTCCCCCTCTCTCTCTCTCTCTCTCTCTCTCTCTGAGTAATTCACTAGGCATTGCGCAACTAATTCCCTGGTTTGATAATAGCAACATAAAAAGGCATTTCCCAGTGGCAGCTTTAAAACTCATATTTTCTAAGATGAAGAGATCAATTCGTTTTGATGCAAGCGAGCTTTTTGCATAGTGTTGCCGGGGAGCCTGACTTCCTTTGAGTCCAAAAGCAAATCTATCGCGGGTTAGAGTTCTACATCTCCAAATGAATCAGGCTTGTAGCGTGTGTGTGTGTGTGTGTGTGTGTGTGTGTGTGTGTGTGTGTGTGTGTGTGTGTGTGTGTGAGTGCGTTTGTGTCTGTGTATGTGAGTGAGAGAGTGAGCGATGCTTGTGTTAGGTGCGTCCAATGAGCCTCTGTGTGTGTGTGTGTGTGTGTGTGTGTGTGTGTGTGTGTGTGTGTGTGGGGAGGGGGGGGGGGGGGGGCTGGAAGAGGACCCCTACATTGTTTGTAAGAGTTCAGCGCCCACGCAGAAGCTACCAAAGGCCGGGGAAGACTGGCGTCACACACAAGCTTAACCCACATCGTTCTGAGTGGGCTGCAAAAAAAAAAATCCTGACCAACACTGCAGGTGTCTGTCACTGTCGGGCCTGGTTGACAACAGGACATATCATAAAAAGACGCGTGGAGTGCAGCCCTATCATTGGGTCTCAAGTAGAATGGAACTGCAAGGCAACATTTTGATTGTTGGTTCTAATGTGTAGGAATGGCCATTTGAGGCTGACGCCTAGTCTGACAAGCTGTCCTCATCTGAACACATTTGTCACAATATATATGATTCTTACTCACAGTTTAACATAAATGCCAGCAAACATTAGAATTATCTACAGAAATGCATAGATTAATGACACAAAATGACGAGCGCTCAGACACGAGAATGGACAAATAAGAGGAGAAAGAGAGGACAGGCAGACAGACAGACAGGCACACACACACACAAAAAACAAACAAACACACACCACACACACACACACAACACACACACACACACAACACACATACACACACTCTGACACACACAACACACACACACACACACACACACACACACACAACACACATGCACACACACACACACACACACACACACACGGAACACACACACACACATGAGTGCTAGGACACTATGCATCATGTGTGTGTGTGTGTGTGGTGTGTGTGTGGGTGTGTGTGTGTGCATGTGTGTGTGGGTGTGTTGGTGTGTGTGTGTGTGTGTGGGTGTCAGAGTGTGTGTATGTGTGTGTGTGTGTTGTGTGGTGTTTGTGTGTGTGTGTGTGTGTGTTTGTTTGTGTGTGTGTGTGTTGGCCTGTCTGTCTGTCTGCCTGTCTCTCTTTCTCCTCTTATTTGTCCATTCTCGTGTTCTGAGCGCTCGTCATTTTGTGTCATTAATCTATGCATTTTCTGTAGATATTCTAATGTTGCTGGCATTTATGTTAAACTGTGAGTAAGAATCATATATATTGTGACAATGTGTTCAGATGAGGACAGCTTGTCAGACTAGGCGTCAGCCTCAAATGGCCATTCCTACACATTAGAACCAACATCAAAATGTTGCCTTGCAGTTCCATTCTATCTTGAGACCCAATGATAGGGCTGCACTCCACGCGTCCTTTTTATGATATGTCCCTGTTTGTCAACCAGGCCCGACAGTGACAACACCTTGCATTGTTGGTCAGGATTTTTTTTTTTTGCAGCCCACTCAGAACGATGTGGGTTAAGCTTGTGTGTGACGCCAGTCTTCCCCGGCCTTTGGTAGCTTCTGCGTGGGCTGAACTCTTACAAACAATTAGGGGTCCTCTTCCAGCCCCCCCCCCCCCCCCTCCACACACACACACACACACAACACACACACACACACACACACAGAGGCTCATTTGGACGCACCTAACAACAAGCATCGCTCACTCTCTCACTCACATACACAGACACAAACGCACTCACACACACACACACACACACACACACACACACACACACACACCACACACACACCACACGCTACAAGCCTGATTCATTTGGATGATGTAGGAACTCTAACCAGCGATAGATTTGCTTTTGGACTCAAAGGAAGTCAGGCTCCCCGGCAACACTATGCAAAAAGCCTCGCTTGCATCAAAACGAATTGATCTCTTCATCTTAGAAAATATGAGTTTTTAAAGCTGCCACTGGGAAAAAAAAATGCCTTTTTTATGTTGCTATTATCAAACCAGGGAATTAGTTGCGCAATGCCTAGTGAAATTCACTCAGAGAGAGAGAGAGAGAGAGAGAGAGGGGGGAGGGAGGGAGGGGAGAGACAGACAGACAGACCAACAGACTGAGACAGAGAGACAGAGAGAGAGAGAGAGACAGACCGAGAGATAGATAGACTGAACAGACAGACACAGAAAAGACTGACAGATAGAGAGAAAGACAGGTGACGGACACAAACAGGCAGGGAAGGCAGGCAAGACAGCAGGCAGGCGAGACCGACCGATAGATAGAAAAATCGCGTGACACAAGCGAGAGAGAGAGAGAGAGAG
The DNA here is from genome assembly GCA_016801955.1 of Conus betulinus. NCBI lineage: Eukaryota > Metazoa > Mollusca > Gastropoda > Neogastropoda > Conidae > Conus > Conus betulinus. Next base: position 25,256 of record JADBJO010024306.1, read on the forward strand.
AGACGAGAAATGAGAGAGAGAGAGGAGACGAGAGAGAGAAGAGAGAGAGAGTATGAATGAATTAATATACAAAAGAAAACGAACGAAAAACGA
>JADBJO010024307.1:0-2500 GCA_016801955.1 Conus betulinus
GAAAATCAAATGATGAACAGTCCTTACAGAACACAATAATCTGTATCTGTTTTTGTTGTGTCTTTTTTTTTTAATCGTTTGTTTCATTTATAAGCATTTTTTGTGTCTATTGCTTTAGCTGTAACACTGGTAGGAACACAAAACACCGTAGATGCATTTTTTTCTTTATTTTATCTGCAACGTTTGATGGCACGAAGCATGGCAAATTGGTGTCAACGGCAAAAGTGGGTTAATATCAAATCAAACGTTGCATCTTTAGGTACTTTGCTCAGATCAAATGGGGTTTGACTCAGACGTGTGCAGCAGCAAGAAAGACGACTTGCTGGGTTTTTTACTTATATTTTATTTTATATTTTCTAATCCATACTGTCCACTTGCCTCGAAGGAGCTAGCATTCTCCAGAGTGTGGCCAATTCTTTTGTAAGCTACAAAGATTTCGTCAAAGAACAGTAGTTCATCATCTCGCTTCTTACACTTTCTTACTTGGAATATTTCCCTGGCGCACACACACACACACACACACACACACACACACACAAACACACACCCACACACACACACACACACACACACATAAACACACACATCAACACACACACAACATAAACCACACACACCACACACACACAACACACACACCCACACACACACACCACAAACCACACCACACACACACACACACACACACACACACACACATAAACACACACACACACACACACACACACACACACACACCACACACATAAACACACACACACACACACACACACACACACACACACACACCACACACACACACACACACACACAAGTCCAGCCAACAATTGCGAGGTGCAAAGTAGTCATTGTTCACCCGCAGAATTTCAGTAAATCACTCACATTGAGGGAGATCTTGTGTCATAAATCTACAGTGAAAAAAACTGTTGGGAATATTTGTAGGACTCACTGACGACTTCATGCATTCCGGTGTTTTGTTTCTGGTTAGTGTATTAATCACAAATCATTACAAGCAGCAAAAAATACATATGCAATAAACTAACTCACCATTTCAGAAGCTAGGTAGGCCCAGAGAGGGTGTTGTATTGGTAGTCTGATCGATTTCCCGTCAGGCACAGACTAACACGATGAAAAAAAGGCTTGGAACTGTTCTCAGGGCGACAGAAAGTTGTAGGGCCACGCCTCGTGAATAGAATGCAGGGGTAAGGGAAGGGATAGGTGAGGATCGAGGGGTACGAGAGAGAGAGAGAGAGAGAGAGAGAGAGACAGACAGACAGACAGACAGACAGACAGAGACAGACAGACACAGAGAGATACAGCCAGACAGCCAGACAGCCAGACAGACAGAGACAGACAGAGACAGAGACGGAGACATAGACATAGACAGAGACAGACATAGAGAGAGACAGACTCCCACACAGACAGAAAAACAGACAGAGAGACAGACGAGAATTGGGCTTATAGACTAAATAATAGTGACTGGCAAGAAAGAGACAGACAGACAGACAGACAGACAGACAGACAGACAAACTGACAAACAGGACAGATAGGCAGGCAAACAGAGAGGCAGACAGACAGGCATTCAGACACACAAAGCTAGACAGACAGACAGACAGACAGACAGACAGACAGACAGAGGAAGAGAAAAAAGGCTGACACAGAAAACTATGAATCTGTAACAGTAAACCCATGATAATAGTCACCATACACCATGATAACAGCACCACCACCCACACCATGATAACAGCCACCATACACCATGATAACAGCCACCATACATTATAACAGTCGCCATTTACCACGGGCGGTATCAGTGGAGGAATAGTCTCTCCACACTTCAGGCGGAACTCGGTCCATAACCATGCCCCACGTGAACTCATATTACCCCCCCCCCCAAATCATAATAATAACCCCCTCCCCCCCCCCCCCCCCCCCCTCCCTTTGTGAGCTTTTGGGTATAGACTCTGGCTGGTTGGTGGTCCGCTGCCTGATTTATGCTGAAAAGCTTTTTTATTCTCGTTTTGAAACATACCACTATCTGCGGTCTCAACACAGACATGCTTTATGAAGCCAGCGTTCCATCAGTTTTCTTTAGTGCTAGGCTAGGCGTATGGTTGAAAAGTGATGAAAATGTCTGGACCAAAACGAAAAGCCCCCAACAGTTAATATAAGAAGAGAGGGAACGAATGAAAAATGAATTGATGTATTAAGATGGAACACGTCAGTCTAGCAATACACACTCATATTCACGAACATACATACGCGTGCACGCATGCGTACTGGCAAACACACACACACACACACACACCACACACACACACACACACAACACACACACACACCACAACAACACACACACTCACTCAGACTGTATCTGTCACATATATGTCTACTATAATGTGTATAATGCCTGTACTGGAAGCTTCAGCATCGTCCACGTTTGGGGAGGTAGCCACGTTCAAGGTTTATTGGTCAATACTGAAACTTTGCAGACGTTGCT
>JADBJO010024307.1:7500-17500 GCA_016801955.1 Conus betulinus
GTATGTTCTCTTACAAATGGATCATAGTCTTGATGATTTTAGTGTTCTGATGTTTGATACAAAATGTCTGGGATTGTTATTGTTCTAATGTGTGGAGTATTGGCACTCTCACACTGATTATGTGTTGTTTATACAAAGAGAACAATAAATTGACGTAAAAAATGTCTTTTTAATTATTATCTTTTCTTTCAGTTTTTTCCCATATATATATATGACTACCTTACCTGCTGGCACTCAGGGAGGATGTCATGTGCTGACGAAGGCAAATAAAGCCGAAAATTTCATTTATAACCACGACAGCTTGTTGTCCTTGTGTCTTTTTTTTCTTTTATATATATATATAGATAGATAGATAGATAGATAGATAGATAGATAGATAGATAGATAGATAGATATAGATAGATAGATATAGATATATAGATAGATAGAGAGATATAGAGAGAGAAAGAGAAGAGAGAGAGAGAGAGAGAGACTAGAGAGAGGAGAGAGAGAGAGAGAGAGAGAGAGAGAGAGAGACTGACAGGCAAACAGTTTGTTATGAATCATACATCCATTATTTATGTCGAGTCAGATACCCACCCTTGCGAAAAACAATAATATTTGTTTTCTCTCCATATTCACTCTCATCCAGTCTCATTGCACCTGCTTACAAACTATTCAACTGTCTTTGTAGACCAACAACTGATATTGATAAGAGATAATATCATCAGCAAGAGTAATATGAACAATTCTATCAAATCAAAGGACACACCATGTTTACTATTTTCTATAATTTCCCAGTTCAAGTTCGTTCACGAATAACGAAAAGAGAATCGAGCTGCAAACATCACCTTGCTTTACTCCCTTGGTGAAATTCACACCTTTTGATAATTTTACCCCTGCTTTTTTATCTAGTATTTACGTCTCTATACATACTGTAAATGTAGCTGTATAACTGACCATTGACTCTATTTCTAGAAACAGGGGTCATAGCAAATTTCTGGAAATGGGAGTCAAAAGCTTTTTCGAAATCTACAAATGCAATGTATAACTTTTGATCCTTTGCAAACTGTTTCTGAATGGCAGCTAGCAATATAAATATATGATCTATTGTACTGTAGTCCTACTTAAACCCTGCTTGATGTTCGCAAGTTATGTTATTTAGATTTACCCACTCTTGTAATCTGCTATTGATTATTGAGCTATAACTTACTACTTATTTTGCACAACGATGTAGTTGTTTATGTTATCGATTTGGCCTTTCTTGAAAAGTGGTATATTAGTTGACTCAGTCCAGTCATATGGATAAATGCCATTATTGAACAAATGGTTAAATATTGATTTAACGACAAACATTAACACTGGCTCTCCTACCGTTTAAAAAGAAATCTCCAATTAAATCATCAGGTCCAGCCGATTTACCATTCTTCAGCTTTCTAACTGCTATCATTACCTTGTCCCTGGTCTGTCATATATCTCATCAGCATCCTCTACCGAATCATGATCTGAAAAAATCGGTGTGTTCCCTATCTAATAATATCTTGAAATGACCAAACCACTGATCAATGGATATGTTATTTTGTGATTTTTTTTTTCGAGAGAATGTTTTTTAAAACCAAAGTAAACAAACCTGTAATTTTTCTACAGATATTTCCCAGCTGACGTAAATAGCCAGTCGTGCCCAACGTCCCCAGCAACTCACATTTTCTTCTTGTCAAAACACCCTTTCTTATTGTTTATTCATCAGTTTGTTGTTTTTTTAAGAGAACATCAAAGAAAATGACTATTACGTGGAATTTCGACGACAAGGTATAAGTAACATATATTATTTCTTGTCCTGTTTTCAATCTCGAAATATCAACAATCCAAGAGATGGGTAGACAATACATATCAGCCTGCTAAATATGTAAACTTGGTCTTTAAAATACCGATTTAGACATCCAAGTTAGCAATGACTCAACAGCTACTGGATAACAAATTTTAGAGAGAAGAATGGCGTCGCTAATATACCTCATGTGCTGAACGTTACATTCAATGCCATAAATACAGCACACACACACACACACACACACACACACACACACACACACACACACACACACACACACACACATTTTGTGTTAAGAGCACTATGACAAACTGTCATTATTCCATTTTCACTTCCTACGGTCATGGTGGGTCACTATGACAGGTTGTCATTCTTTCCATTTTCAACTCCTACGGTCATGGTGGGTCACTATGACAGGTTGTCATTCTTTCCATTTTCACCTCCTACGGTCATGATGGGTCACTATGACAGGTTGTCATTCTTTCCATTTTCACCTCCTACGGTCATGATGGGTCACTATGACAGGTTGTCATTCTTTCCATTTTCACCTCCTACGGTCATGATGGGTCACTATGACAGGTTGTCATTCTTTCCATTTTTCACTTTCTACGGTCATGGTGGGTCACTATGACAGGTTGTCATTCTTTCCATTTTTCATCTTCTATGGTCATGGTGGGTCACTATGACAGGTTGTCATTCTTTCCATTTTTCATCTTCTATGGTCATGGTGGGTCACTATGACAGGTTGTCATTCTTTCCATTTTTCATCTTCTATGGTCATGGTGGGTCACTATGACAGGTTGTCATTCTTTCCATTTTTCATCTTCTATGGTCATGCAGGGTCAATTTGACAGGTTGTCATTCTTTCCATTTTCACTTCTTACGGTCATGGTGGGTCAATATGACAGGTTGTCATTCTTTCTATTTTTTCACCTCCTATGGTCATGATGGGTCAATGTGGCAGTTCTTTCCATTTTTTCACCTCCTACGGTCATGGTGGGTCACTATGACAGGTTGTCATTCTTTCCATTTTTCAACCTCCTACGGTCATGATGGGTCAATGTGACAGGTTGTCATTCTTTCCATTTTTCACTTTCTACGGTCATGGTGGGTCACTATGACAGGTTGTCATTCTTTCCATTTTTCACTTCTACGGTCATGATGGGTCACTATGACAGGTTGTCATTCTTTCCATTTTTCACCTCCTACGGTCATGATGGGTCAATGTGACAGGTTGTCATTCTTTCCATTTTTCACTTTTCTACGGTCATGGTGGGTCACTATGACAGGTTGTCATTCTTTCCATTTTTTCACTTTCTACGGTCATGGTGGGTCACTATGACAGGTTGTCATTCTTTCCATTTTTCACTTTCTACGGTCATGATGGGTCACTATGACAGGTTGTCATTTCTTTCCATTTTCACCTCCTACGGTCATGGTGGGTCACTATGACAGGTTGTCATTCTTTCCATTTTCACCTCCTACGGTCATGGTGGGTCACTATGACAGGTTGTCATTCTTTCCATTTTCACCTCCTACGGTCATGGTGGGTCACTATGACAGGTTGTCATTCTTTCCATTTTCACCTCCTACGGTCACAATGGGTCCACTGAGACAGATTGTCAGGCTTCAATGATGCAGAGTCGAGGGTGTTGTGATGATGAATATATTGTCAGCGCACTGTAGTCCAGACAGAGAACCCCAAATTGGCATCGATCAGGAGGGAAGAGGTACGCTTGTCCCTTTCACGACTTTGGGCTTCGTTGGCGGGTAATGGCAGCAGTTCTAGGCTCTCAAATGGCACCACAAGGTTTATATGCGATGACTGTGTGTTTATGACCTTTCAATTATATAGTCCGTAAAAGTCGCCTTCATGGCATGGATCTTTTGAGATAAGGTATGTTGTTGGCTGGAGGCGTGGGCGCGCGCGCGCGCGCGCACACACACACACACACACACACACACACACACACACACACACACACACACACACACACACACACACACACACACACACACACACACACACACACACACACACACACACACATACACACACACACACTGTATGCTGATTTCTCAAGCTTTGACCAAGGATACTGAACGTTCTTACTACATTTGATTTTAAAGGCATGCAATCTCACTCTGTAAAATTATGATGTCAACAAATGTTTATAAATGTTTGTCCTTGATAAAAGTATTCATATAAGACGACTGTGACTTGCTTATCATTGTAAGCGATAGGAAGTAATACCGAATATGAATTTGACTGCTTCGTTAATATTCAGGACACCCACATGAAACTGTCTGTTTCAGATCTGTACTCCCATAGTGAGGTCCTGGTGCAGCCTATGTTTTACATAGTGACCTCCGGATGGGTCAACAAGTTTTGCCACCTCAAGCCAAGATGGAGGAGCCCTCTGTCTCTTCTTTCTGGGCTGATGGAGTCACTAGGTACACATCCGAGGCCGGCAGGGGACCGAATGAAACCATTTCATCTTCAACAAAGCAGAGCGGAGAAGTTGCTGAACATGTCGACAATCGGTAACATGTGGTGGCCGTGTCACACTGAGGCAGTGTATCACCAGTGTGATCCTTTTTGTAAAAAGGAGGAAAAAAATGTTTTGAAACGTGAAGCGAATGAGTTCTGTGTTGTGTAAATACTTTAGATACTTTTTTTTTTGAAAGGAGAAAATCATGTTATGAGGTCGTCTTATGAATATCTGCTTTATTGGATCAATAGCAGTGACAGTCATCTCTTTACTGACAGTCAAAAGGCCACAGTAAAGATACCGGATCAACGCCTCTAGCAGGAAGCAGCTACGTTCTGTTAGGTTGTTTCAAAGGACCTCGAGACAGCTTCCTGCAGTTTGGGAAAAGACATTGGGACCAGTCGTGCTATAACAGTCTGCCTGTTGGAAAGATTTGCGACTAGTGCAGCTTCTGTTGGGCAGTGCGTCAGATGGTGATAAACGGAGCAGTACGCCCCTTCACATGGAAGAGAACCATTCCCCTGTTTGTCTTTCTCAAAGGCTTCCCCTCTGTTGTGGATGGGCGTGGTTTGTAGCCCCCCCCCCCCCTCTCATGTGTGTGAGTGTGTGTGTGTGTGTGTGTGTGTGTGTGTGTGTGTGTGTGTGTGTGTGTGTGTGTGAGAGAGAGAGAGAGAGAGAGAGAGTTTGCTACACACTGACTTGTCCTCTTTGTTAGTTGGGATGCAACAGAACATAGTTGAACTCTTCTGTCTTTTGTGCCTTGCCATATAGATAACTCGACACCCTACCTGTGACATTTCACAACAAAAAAATCTTTCTATTGGTTTCATCATACTATTTGTTCAGTCGTTATACAACAGTGGGTTTTACAACATAGCCTGCTGAGCGACACTTCTGTCTGAGTGAGATTCCAGCCATTTTAGAAGTTTGGCTACATTGGATTGTCTGCGTTTTTCTGCCAACGTGTTCAAGGTATACATGAAGGGGTTAACAGCGGAGTTCAAGGGCAGCGCAAATATAGCCAGTGCCACGTTCACCTCACCAGGGATGGGGAGTACCAGCCAACGCTAACATGCCACACAGTCCAATGGGAAACCAGCACAGGAAATCTGTCACAGCGACAGTAATCAGCCGCTGGGCTATGGTCATATCTTTTGAAACTTTGGTCGAGTTGGTCTTAAAAGCATTGTTCTGTATTGACTGGTAGATAAGTGTTTGGCCAGCAGAGATAAATAAGAACAGAATTAAGTTCAGGACAATTAGTACACTGAACGAGTATTGCTTTCCTTTGAAGTCTTGCTTTGTCACTGGTAGCGGGATACAGATACCCGTTTGACTGTAAAACTCCCAGTGTGACAGCATGGGGAGTGAAGGCAAAAAGGCCAGAATCCAACCAATGGACCAAGTCAACACACAGGCCACGGTTGCTGACATTCTCCCAAATCGCAAGTTGCTGAACGGAAAATGAAGGACCAGAAAACGATCCAGTGTGATCAGCCAGATGATCAGAGCGCGGACACTTCACTGGACAACAGACACAGAGAACCAGCCACTTTGCAGGCTGTACTGTCTTTCCACGTGTCATCAAACTGCAGATATCGGCCACGGAACTCTTCATCAGCTGCTCCGATGATGGCAATGTAGACACCCATCAGAAAGTCAGCCATTGTCAGGTTGAGGACAAAAACACTGAATCCACTCAACAAACCCTTATTCTTCGCTTTAAACGTGCACAGAAACAGACAACATTACCGCTCATCGATAGACACGCAGTCAGCCAAAGAAATCCGCGATAGACCCATGATTGTAATAAATCTTCACATGAGGAAATTTCGTCTTTCGGGGCGTGGCAAGAGGCGTCACCAACATTCCTTTGGAAGACTTGGGGGCAACATATTTTATAGTTGTCTGTTGAAACAACACGCAAACGGCTAAGACCAGAGAACATGGTGATTCGAAAAATGGCCACCGGACTGTCACTCATGTAAAGTTCAGTTATTGTGGTATAAACTGAAATCCACTGGGTCCGATGGTGTGAATAGTTGTGAACGTTAAATTGAGCTTTTGTATGTAACGAAATGGTGAAAAGACTCTGGAATCAAACACCGTCAGTGCAGTGAATGACAGATCTAACAATGACAGGCCACTTTTTTTCAATGGCAGACTTTGATTCAGTAAAATAAGAGGCGACTGGGTTGTGGGATAATAACAATGCTATTAAATTGGACAACGGAGTAAAAGTGGTCATGTTCACTTGCTTCAGCTTGTTCCCACTGAGGTCAAGAACTCTCAAATTTAACAGTTCAACGCTAGGCAAGTTTGTCAAGGAACAACGAGCTAGAACAAGGTGAACAATGTAAGAAAGCTGGCTGACATCAGAAAGTGTTATTCCAGAGCTGGTTCCATCCAGACAGCGAATGTACGGGTAGCGTGTGGTGGAGAAAGGCTTGCGACAGAGGAATGTATTGTCTGCACACAGGCATCCCACAGGACAACTGATGTCACACACTATTTCATCGTCATGCATCGGACAATGGACCCAGCCATCACACAGGTGGTCAGTGTGTAGACAGGTTGTGGATGCTCTGCACCTGAAGAATCCTGAACACGTCATATCTTCGCAGCCGTCTTCGTCCATACGGTCAATACAGTCGTACATTCCATTGCATCGTGTGTAGACAGGCAGACAGTCATTGAAGTCACCAGGACAACGGTAATGGCTGTCAGGACAGGACTCATTGGAATACATTGGGGTGGAGTCAAACCTCCTGACGCCATCAAAACTGACCAAAGCAGGGGACGGGAAAAATGGGTATATCACCACCGTTCTTCTGTATGAACTGCAGCCATGTTCATCCGAATGATCCTGGCACTGGGGTATTTGATCACATACTTTACTGTACGAGACACATTGACCACTCATACATGTGAACTTCTTGATACACACAGGGTGGTTGCAGAATGATTCGTCACTGCTGTCCTGACAATCAGCAATGAAATTGCACACCAGAGAAAATGACAGGGTAGCAGAGTCATCATTACATGCAAATGTGGGGATCAGCTGATCCGCTGTATTTAACTGGCTGAGTTGGGACGAGTGATGATGAAAACGACAAGGTAAATGCTCTCCGCTACACACTTGTGATACATGAAAGCCACACAGAAGAAATGTGTATGTCACATGACCACCACGGCACAACGTCATACGTTCTTGTCGCTTTGGCAACACAAAGCGAGTGTTGTTAATGAAACTGATTTCATATGAAGTGATTGTTCATCAGTTCCGTTTCTCATGAAGGCACAAACTACACCGCCAAAATTTTCATCGATGCGACATTTTCTTCTGTCCACACAGGAAGAAGAATAATATGCCATGAAAACGTTATGGTTAGAAAAATAACAATGCATGTCCGCTTCGTGCACTTCTGGGTAATGATAACCACACGAATGACGAATCATATGATAAAGCACAGCTCTGTCCTGAAAGAGTTCATGTCTGTACATAGGAGGCAAGGTCAAGTCATTAGAGAACATACAACCCAGAAGAGAGAAAGCTTACTCCAGTGAATCCCTGATATGTTCAGAACTACACCCAGCCAGTCAAGCACACACAAAGGCAAACCTGCTGTACCCTGCAAGGAGCGACATGGCTCATCAACTGTTCTCTTCATATCTCCACCAGTACTATTGAATGCAGGCCGACTACGCACGAATGAGTAGCAACTTCCACAGAGCGCGATCATCCCCTTGACAGTCAGGACTGCTGAAGGGACACAACTCTGTTTCATCCCGTCCATCCTCACACTCCGTCTTCAAGTTACATTCCATGTAATGACGAAACATGGGAATAATGATCCCCAGAACAGTTCCAGAATCCACTGGGCAATGTTTGGGGTGCTTTATTTTCAGGGAAAAAGGTGAAAAAAAGTCGAAAGCAAGGTGTCATGATACATGACGTTGTTTCCACTTCAAGGCTCAGTTTTGTTGCATTGTATACGTTTGCAAAATGATGCTGAGCGTAATGTCTTTTCCATACCACAGTTTGTATGTCTCTTACATGGTGTACCGACCGATCCGACCGCCGGAAATGACAATAGATGGTGACACGGGGCAAATCTGATGTCAATGGTTGGAAAATAAACATGAGCGTATTTCCTGTCGGGACGGATAGATATCTTCGGACAGAGTAAGGGGGGCCACCACTCAGATTTCCTTTCATTGTCATGTAGCCAGACGACGGAGATGTCATCACAATGATAAAGTATCGTGATGTTTCTTGTCGTTTGTAGTCTGCTACCAATCGTGGAGTTTGGGGTTAGTTTAATAGCCCATAACAACATAAAAACACGTGGAACTAGAAGGGCACTTTGGAGAATGCAAGCCTTCGTCAAGACGGAACGGATTGAGATCTGCCTTCTGATGCAGATCTGCTCCAAAATGAAAACACCCCAATAGCGATTTAGTGACACGTGACTGAAAAAAGAAATCGGTTGATTGGAAGGCCATTATTCAATTACTTAAACTTCAGTGAACAAACTGATTCTTGAGTGAAAACAAAGCTGTTTTTCTACACGAAGACGTAATCGTATTTACAGACTTCCAGGTGTTGCATCATAGAAGAAGTCAACGTTTATTTTTAAAAGAAAGTTTGAACAGGCGATGAAAATATGCCGCTTCAGAATATGTTATCATGTGTTAGGTAACTTCAGAAAGTGTTATCATTTTGTTAGGTAACTTCAGAATGTGTTATCATTTGTTAGGTAACTTCAGAATGTGTTATCATTTGTTAGGTAACTTCAAAATGTGTTTTCATATGTTAGGTAACTTCACAATGTGTTATCATTTGTTAGGTAACTTCACAGTGTGTTATCATGTGTCAGGTAACTTCACAATGTTTTATCATTTGTTAGGTGACTTCACCCTGTTTATGTTGACTGGAAAATGTCCAGTAATGCTGCTGACGGATCCCGGATACACCTTTAATCAGAGTGCACATCAGGATCCGCAGCAAAATCTATTTGGACCAACTTAAAAGAGAAATTACTGTACCGCCGAATGAAAGGGACAAACAACTACAAAAACAAACCGGGCGTATTTTGGCCTCTTTGGTCTTCTTCAGACAAAATCAAAAACATTGAAGTCGATGAAAACGAAGTACGAACAATCGTTTAGTTTTTTTTTAAATTGGGCCAAAATGAATGGGGTCTATTCTGCGCCCAGTTTAAGGAGCTATGTGATCGTTTGCCTTTCGTTTTCATTTGTTCGTTTCTTCGTTTCTTTGTCTTCAATTTTCTTTGTCTTGCCTGAAGAAGACCAAAAAGGTCGAAGCACGTGATGTTTTGTCTTACAGTTTGTGTGTGTCTTTCGTTCGTTGCAGTGAGTTCTCTTTCACGTTTGGTTCAATGTCTGCCTGCAGTCGCCTCCCTTTGAAACCAACTTCATGGGGTTTTGTTCCCGGCCGACAGTCCTGTCATCAACATTGCTCCTTTCATGTTAGTGTGCTCTTGTTGACAGACAATCCAACACATCTGGCGAAAACATGACCTTTGACCGGAGGTAAGAAAGAAACATTTTGAAATACAAATAATACATCACGTGTCAACAAAACAACCAAGATTCAACAAGTAAATGATCAACTAATCAGCCAACTACCAAACTATGTCCCAAACAGCCAGCGATCAAAATAAGCTATTCCATTCAT
>JADBJO010024308.1:0-16094 GCA_016801955.1 Conus betulinus
ACATATTTTTGCTGATTTTAATGTTTTGCTGTTTGATACAAAGTGTCTGGGTTTGTACATGTTCTAAAGTGTGGTATACTGACGCTCTCACTCTCATAATGTGCTGCATATCCTACAAAGAGAACAAAATGAACAAAAACAAAAGACTGTTAATTTTTCTTCCTTTTCTTTCAGTTTCCCCCCCCCCCCCCCAAGTCATTTTCATACATGTCGCCTGACATTTTTTTTCGAATTGGTAAACTGAGTAGGTTCTTATATGACGAGGTATGTAAGTACTAGAAAGTGCAACAGACTTGTGGATAATAAAAGGAGACACAGATAGAAAGGGAGGGAGAAAGAAGAGGGAGAGGGAGAGGGGGGGGGGGGGGGGGGGGGGACAGACAGACACGCAGGCAGACAGAGTGACAAACAGACAGAGAGGGTTGGGGAGATACAGTGTGTGAGTAAGTGTGTGTGTGTGTGTGTGTGTGTGTGTGTGTGTGTGAGGAAGAGAGAGAGAGAGAGGGAGAATGTTTACAGAGACAACGAGAGCGACAAGCATAAAAAACTCATATGCATAGTTATGTCACCATATACTTAAACCATAGCAGTAATAGGACAAACAAGCAAGCAAACAAACAAGCAAAGAGAATAAAGTTTATCCATAATGAATGCATATGTAACCAAGATAAGTATCTAACATCTGTTAGTTGAGTTTGCAGTGTAGGAAATCTTGTGTATTTTGGTAGCTTCTTTAGCTATGGACTATGCTGATTTGTCTAATTCATATCCAAATTTTCTATGTCAAAATCTTCCTTAATAAATGCTGTTTGATACTTTTTGGTTTTAAATCAAAGTCCTTTGCATCACAAGGGAGTGGGGATGTTTCAGGTTCACCGCGCTCTATCCACTGCACCCACTCTTGAGGGATTGAGTTGACAAGAGAGTGTTATACTCAAACAGAATGTTTGCTTTGTTTAAACTGATTATATTTTGTACTTCTCCAGAGAAAACAGTCTCTTTTCATTGTAATGGATGATGATGTTTTCATTTGATCGATACATTTTTTTTTTTTTCCAGTTTTGAAAGAAAATAACTTTCTTTTTGTTCTTAATCATAGAATTGTTGAGCAGGAGCTGAGAATGGAAAATTATTACAGTTGATTTCATTAGGCCCTGTAACAGTTTTGCTGTTGAGATAGGTTACCAAAAGGTTTCTCCAGAACTCATTGTTTATCCTATCAAGGACTTTCATTTCTTTGGACCTAGCATTTAAATGAAAAACACCAGATCCACAGGCAATCTTTTTTGGAAATGCCACATGGGTATGAACTTCAGTTTTCATGAACTTCACTGTTCTACAGTTTCCCAATCCACTGCAAACACAAATGTTTCTGGAATTGAATTATGTTGATCATGCTTCCATCATCAATATCAGATTCCATTGTTGGTCTTTTAACCTTTTCAGATGCTTTTCTGTTGCCAAACCTTTTCTGCCACAGAAATTTATACAACATTGTGTTCATTTTATTTAAGACCATTTTTCTGCACAGAAATTTTATACACATTTTTCATTTTATTTAAGACCATTTTTGGGATGCCAGCAGATTGCATAACATAGACCAACTGGCCGATCAAAAAGGTTTTTATCACAATGACCTTACCCTGGATACTGAGACCCCTCTTTTGCCACTTTTTTTTTTTTTTTTTTTTAATTGATTCTGAATTCGTTCAGTTTTATCTTTCCAGTTATCTTCTATATTTCTTGCTATTTTTTTTTTTTGGTTTCAAAATAAATGCCAAGAACTTTGTTTTCTGTACTGTAGTGAATGGCCAGTTTTGTTCTTTTCTCTGTCTTCCCATTTCTACTGCCTTCGTTTTAACTTATTTAATTTGAGACCAGATATTTCCTGAAAAGAAGTTGATATTTCCAGTGATCTGGTCATATCGTGGTCAGTCCATCACTGCCAGGGGCGGAGCCATTGCTCATATGTTTTAAGGCATTGGTCATTTCTGTTAGTGTAATCACTCCCTCACAAGATGCAGCTTCCTCTTCATTGAGTCATAGAACATTTTCATTGTGTAAAAATAAATTTGTTTCCTCCCTGACATCATGTGCCACTGTGGTCTGATTGCATAATGCTGTGAAGAATGATACCTGTTGTTCCAGTATTCCCTTCTGGCCTGTTACTGTTTCACCAGGTTGTTTACATCATCTTGTTATCATCTTTTTTTCTTGCCTCTTGCTTTTTCTAAATTGTAAAAACATTTAGTATTGTGCTCACCATCTTCAGTCCACTTGGTCCTTGCTGGCATCTGAGCACCTTTCACGTTCCCAGTCTGCAGTCATTCTAGCTGCCGTTTCAAAATGAAGCATTTGCTTTGTGTAGCATTGTTCTCAGGGCTGAGAGTTAATTCCTTTTCTTTTTCTAGTATCTGCGACTTTAACCTGTTGAGTGCTGGTGACCGATATTTCCGCCGATAAAAAATACTCCGCTTCAGTGCCAGCGACCGAAATTTCAGTTAGTGACCTTTCGCCATTTTTAGCTGGAAAACCCTAGTGATTTCACCGACTTATTTGGTGTATGATGAAGGTTTAGGATCCCGTCCAGTAGCCAGTCAAATTATGCCTCATGACGTGTACACATACTGTGTGCGCAGTCCATTGAAAGTGAAGACCCCTCAGCTCTGAGTAGATGTCGCTCACCAACAATGGCAGACGACGCAACACCTGGACCGAGCGGCCTACAATCGACTGGAAAACCTTTTTTGCTCTTGAAGCAGCGAATATCATTCTAGAGGAGGGCAATTTGGATCTTGAGTCAGTCAGTTCGCTCGATGCATGGGAAAGTGATGATGATTTGGTACATGCAGGCAACATTTCATCGTTGATGAGACAAGTTTGTCTCGACCCAGACACAAGCATCAGTATGCTGCTGAGTGAGTCACCAGCGTGTGTGCTTCTCCGCAGCTTGAAACTGACACAAGTGAAGAGGAGGAGGATTTGCCTTCGGTCAATGCAGGGCGAAAGAGAAGGACTGAAGTGAGGAGGGGGGTTCACGGCAAGCGTGTTGAAGAGGGAGGGGGTGTGTTGAGGGGGTGTGGCAGACAAGAAGCAGCTGCAACTCGAACTGGGACAGCTAAGTTCCAAGGGAATTTTTCACCACCAAATTTTTACTGCCCAGCAACACTGCCATTTAGTGGAAAAACCCGGGGATTAAAGTTCCAACTGGCAAAAACTTAAGCCAATGGACTACTTCAGACTTTTGCTTACTCAAGAGCTTTTGGATGTGATGGTTGAGCAGACAAATTTGTATGCTCAGCAAACACTGATGGAAGCAGAGAGGAGGGATGGAGGATTGAAGAAGTATGCAGGGGCTGGCAAATGGAAGGCCAATGAGACAACTTCAGTGGAGAGGGAAAAACTTTTAGGCTTGACTCTGCTGACCGGTCTTGTGAAAAAAGCCCTGCTCTGCACCTGTACTGGTCACAGAACATTTTGTTTTCCTCACCTGTGTTCAGTGCTGTGATACCAGAAACAGGTATCAACTGTTATTGAGAATGTTCCATCTGAACAACAATGCAGCTGAACCACCTCGCACTGACCCCAACAGAGATCGACTCTACAAGGTACGGCCTCTGATCGAAAAACTTCAACAGAAGTTCCTGTTGGTATACAAGCCTGGTCGTCATCTTGCAATTGATGAGTCCCTACTACTGTGGAAAGGTGCGCTTGTCTTCAGGCAATACATCCCCCTGAAGAGAGCCAGGTTTGGTGAAAAGATTTTCACCTCTGTGAAGACTCAGGGGTATACCTACCGATTCCACATATATTCAGATATGTGCATTCTTCATTTTTTTTTTTCAATATTCCCCCTTCTCTTCTGCTGTATATTTGCGTTGTGCTGTTTTTCATCTCTCCATTCTATATCTAGTGAAACTTTTCTTCTTTTATGTCAGTTAAAAAAAAAAATGTATAAAATCCTCCCCTCTCTCTCTCTCTCTCTCTCTCTCTCTCTCTCTCTCTCGCTCACACACATGATGTATGTATACATACATAAATATGTATATGTACACACACACATATATGCATGCACATTACACGCACACACAAAAAATCACACACACACACACACACACACACACACACACACACACACACACACACACACACACACACACACACACACACACACACACACACACACACACACACACACACACACACACATATCCACACACATATCCACAGCGTATGTCTTGTGAAATTTGTTCACCAATGTGAAGACTCTGGATTCATGTATCAGTTCCACATGTATTCAGTTACAAACATTTTTCCTTTTTTTCAATATTCCCTTTTCTCTAATGCTATTATTTGCTTTCTGAATTTTTGACACCTCCATTCAAAATTCAATGCCCCCTCCCCCCAAACAAAAAAAAAAAAACACAAAAAATCCCAGTCAGTCTCTCTCATGCACACACACAGTGACACACACACACACACACACACACACACACACACACACACACACACACACACACACATTCAGTCTTCACTGACCAGTGCACAATTACACATATTCATATGATTTATTTACATGCACAATTACAATTTATTTTAGGTGCCCAGGACCTGGCCTCAACATCAACAACCTGATCCCAGAAGACGCCTGCGATTGACCGATGTCGAAAAAAAGATTGTAGTGTACATGATGGGTCCTCTCTGGAGCAAGGATATCACCTCTACATGGACAACTGGTATACCGGACTCAATTTGTTCAGGTACAGTGAAGTTTCCTAAGCTCTGTCTCACACACACATACACACTTTCCCATGTTTATTCTGTTAGTTTCTGAGTATGTGATGGTGGTAACTGGGGTGGGTGGAGGGAAATGCAGTGCAGACCAGCCACCATGGGGAAGTGGTTAGCGTCGCGGACTCCCGGCTGGGGGAGGTCGTGGGTTCGAATCCCATCAGAATCATGTGGGTTTTTCTGCCCCGACCGGCTCCTCCTACCCAGAGTTGAGTTTGCTGCAGACTCAGTTGGGAAGACTGGGACCACACAGTCGAGTTTCATCCACTTAATGGATGCGTTTCTGAGAGAGATGATCAGAAAGGGCAACGGTTAGCAGTCCATGAAAAACACAGTGAGTTTGGATTTCTTCTGAAAGAAAACAATAGTCTAATCAGCGAGCAACAAACGGGTTGGTTCTGCACAACGAAAATTCTTTCTTATCAGTATGAAATGTTCTCCACACGTCAGAAAGTGTTAAGTTTTGATTATATTATTAAATTGTTTCACTTCTGCCTCGCTGTGGAATAAACCTGATATGATATCCATTTCATTGTTCACAACACAGTTGAAATCACCAAAAACCATTAAGTTTTGCTTACCGAATGTGTTAAACACTTCTTGCAATTTCATAAAAAGCATTAACTTGACCTTGGTGTTGTTGGGGGCATAAACATTTACAAGTTTGAATTTTTAATAGTCATTTTTCTACTACTATCTTTAACATTCTTCTTTCAACCACTAACTCCAAGTGTACTTTCTCCTGAAAGTGTTTAGAAATTAAAATGATTTCTCCTTGACTCCTGTTTGTGCCCACATTATAAAAGATTATGCCACCCCACTATTTCTCTCACATTGATGCACATTTTCAGTTATGTGAGCTACCTGAAAAACAAGCAATATTAAACTTTTGCCTTTTCAGATAATGAAATACTGTGTTTCTTTTCATTTTGTTTTTTAAGAAAATAACTGAAGAAAGATTTTACAAAAGGTTCTGGTATGTTTTTAGAAGATGTATTTTAAAGGGTTGTGTGAATTAAAAAGAAAAAGAATTTGTTGATGACTTGTGAGTTGAGACTGGATAGAGGGGGAATTTGGAGAATAGGGAAGGAAGAAGTGGAGGAGTGTAGAGATAAGAAGGTGCAAGTATGTGAATTTGTGTGACCAGGTGTGTGTGTGTGTGTGTGTGTGTGTGTGTGTGTGTGTGTGTTACTGTGCATTATGTTTCAGATAAAATGGCGACGGCAATCAAAGGTGTTCAGTTTTAACAAAACAGCTTGGAAGGACACAGAGTGGGGGGAAGAAGGCTGGAGAAGGAGGGAGAGTGGAGGGGTGGGGAGGAGCCACAGGGATGGGGGGGGGGGGGGGGGGGGGGGGAAGGGGGGGGGGAGGAAGGGTGGTGGTGTGTGAGTATGTTATTGCAAGGGCAACAGTGTTTGGGGCATATACTGTTTTTCTGTGCAGATGTCTCAAGACTGCTGAAGAAGACATTGAACCATTTGGAGGACCTGAAAGGAGGTGAGATGTGTATCTGTGTGTGT
The DNA here is from genome assembly GCA_016801955.1 of Conus betulinus. Lineage (NCBI taxonomy): Eukaryota > Metazoa > Mollusca > Gastropoda > Neogastropoda > Conidae > Conus > Conus betulinus. The sequence continues at coordinate 6,312 of JADBJO010024308.1, forward strand.
CTGTATGTGTATGTTGTTTACAGGGATGAAATTATCATTGGAAGTTTATGCTGACTTAATTTTGTTATCTAGGAAGGTGTCTCGAGATAACTAAACATTGGACTGAGAGGAGAGCCAAATACAAGATGACTGTGTGTCTGTGTGTGTTGGTGAGTGGGAAGAATGTGTGGTGTGGGAGGGAGGGGGGGGGGGGGGGGGGGGGGGGCAGGGAGGGAGTAGACAGGGGGGAGGATGGGAAGAAGGGGAGGGGAGAGGTGTTGGGAATGGGATTGTGGTTGTGAGCCAGTGTGTGATAGTCACAAGGGCAACATTGTTGAGGGCCTATACTTTAACTCATTATTTTGTCTGTGCAGGTTCCTCAAGACTGCTGAAGACACTGAACCATTTGGAGGGACAGAGATGTGGGCGAGGTTTCTGTGTTCTGTGTGTGTGTGTGTGTGTGTGTGTTGTGTATAGGGATAATATTATTGTTGGATGTCTCTTAGTTGTGTTTTGTATGCAGGCATCTCAAACTGACTACACAGGGACAGGGAGAGGTGCATGTATGTGTGTGAGTGAGTGTTATTTACAGAGGCAGTATTGTTTGGGGCATGCATATTAACTCATCATGTGTGATTCAGTGATTCCTGAATTTAGAATGAATACATTCTTCTAATGAAGAGGTCTCTTGAAGAATCCGCTCAGAAAACCACACTGAAGAGCCTGGTAGGTGTTGAACAGTTCTGCTTGTAAATGGGGAAACTGACTGATACTGTGTGTGGGAGAGTTAGTGTTCAAGGTGTAATGTACTGCATGTAAAATTCAGAAAGTCATCAGTAGTTCCTAAATCACACCAGTGTATGCTGAATCATTGCAGGTGAGGAAGACTACCCCAGGTCGGGGGGCCAGCTGAACGGAGGGTTTTTTCCAGGACATCAGGAGTGACAGCCATTGTTAGACTTGGATCTTCTGCTGGTAAGTAGCACGGTCCTTTTTGTGTGTGTGTGCACAGTTTTGCATTTGTTTCAGGTAGCAGTTGAATTCAAATTTATAAACTGCGTTTGCAGAGTGGACATCCAGGCAGGCCAAGATGTTGCAGTACAAAGATGATGAGGACAGCAGGATGTGGTAAGTGTCTCACAGCAAAATAGTTGTTATTGATTGAATAGAGCATTTAGGCTAGGCCCAGTCCAGTCCAGTCTAGCTTCAAGGTCACAAATCTCACTTGTCATTACATGAAAGAAATGACCAACCTTACTGGGAGAATGACCTTGTTTGTGTTGAGGGTACATTGTAGAATTTTTTGATGGTAAAGAATTGATAATATTCAATTCCACATTGTTTCAATGGTGCAACCATGCTTTATTGCAGACTCTGTGAAAACACTGTTCAGAGATATTCCACCTGATCTGATTTTCATTTCCTGAAAGAGATTTGTGTTTTCATTGAAGATTCTATAAGAAAAGAGTGAAAGTATTTTAGCATGGTTTAGGAAATCTGTTTTATTAAGTTACATGTGTGTTTGTGTTGGCTTTGTTTTAACAGCTTTGCTGAGCTTTGACAAGATAATAGCCCTAGTGTGGGCCCTCACGGTCGGCTTAGCTGTAAGCGACATGATACTCCATCAAAACAGATGAAAAAAGGTGAAACAGTTAAGGCAACGGATGTTGGTGAGTATCTCCTAGTGTGTATGTGTGTGAATGTGTAGTAAATACCTTGCGTGTGCGGTCTTTTTGTGTTCAAGAACATCTCTGTTATTTATTTGTGTGTGTGTGTGTGTGTGTGTGTGTGTGTGTTTATCTATGTGTAGGGAATTGACTGAGGAGGCGACAGCCCTGATATGGTCCCTTGGGGTCATATATGTTGTGAAAGCACTCTAGTGTAGCCAGTTCTTCACTTTGACAGAAGCTGTGAATGGCTTTGAAAATAATGTGTGTGTGTTTATGTCATGAATTGTTTTTGTCATTCACTGCATTGAGTAATGTGTGATGGTCTTATGAATTGTTTCTGCCTGATGCATGTAAAAGTGTCCTTGAATCTGTTGATAGTCTTATGAATTGTCCTGGCTGAATGGTAAAAGTGTCCTTGAATCTGTTGATAGTCTTATGAATTGTTCCTGGCTGATGCTGGTAAAAGTGTCCTTGATTCTGTTTGCAGGCTGGCATGTGTTTTTCTTGTTAGCTTTGACAAAGACTCTTTCAGCCTGCATGCATGCTTTTCCCCCTGCAGGTCATGCTTTTTTTTTTTTTTTTTGAAAGATACTAATATTACTAACAGTATTGAAACATGGGGGGGGGTGTACACACAGATTTTCTGTTTGTTCTGAGTTATACACTGTATATTTTTGTACAGATGAAACTGTGCATGTCAAAGCTTTGTGTTTTAGTGTGTATTGTATCCATCATTATTGTATCCATCATATCATATGATTATTCAGAGGATGGCATGTGCGACCTGAAAAAAAAAATACAGTCTGGATTTTCTTACTGTAGGTGTGGTCCTAATAGAATTATTTGAAGAGAGTTCTGCTTGATGTTAGCTGTTTAAAACAAAATGATATTTTTTCTCTTTTTTTTTTTTTTTCAGTGAAGCTGCTGATCTTCGTATGGATGCAAAAGCAGACCTTGTCTGGGCAGGCAGGAACTTCTAAAAGCCGTTTTCAGTTTTTTACAAGAAGGTAGGGTGTGTGTGTGTGTGTGTGTGTGTGTGTGTGTGTGTGTGTGTGTGTGTGTGTGTGTGCAGAAAACTTTTAAACTTTGATAAAAGCTTTGGATGACATCATGTGTATTGATTGTGTCATGAATTGTTTACATTCATTGCAGGCATTCTGTAACAGGTTGGCATTCTTGTTTGTAATGAGCACTGTCACTAACTCTGTTTCTTAATATATGCATGCCTTCCCCAACTTTATTATTCACAAAAAGTTCATTTTACATACAGCTATATTGAAATTGTTTGGTGTAAAGATATTTCATTAACAAACACTGAGCTATACTCAAAGAATATTATGGACAATTTTGTTGTGCATGCCCTAAGTTTTGTGTTTGATGTGCTCTGTATTATCATTCATTATACAATTGCTCAAGGAATAGCTTGTTAGAGTTCTGACCTAAAGACAGAGGTTAGACAAAGATACAGGTTGGATTTTCTTTTTTTTTTTTTTTTTTTTTTTTTTTTAAAGAGCTCTGCTTGATGTTTGCTATTTCAAGTGACAGGTAATTTTTTTTCTTGTTTTTGTTTTTACAGTGATGATGAGAATCTGCCCACGACTGATTATGATGCAGCACCAAACCTCATCCAAGCCAGTGTCATTTTGTGAAAGCTGGATCCAGTTTTACAAAGAATGGGCACCTCTTCTTTTTACTGCCTTGTGTTTAGGGGGGTAAGGGTGTGTGTGTGTGTGTGTGTGTGTGTGAAAGAGCAGAAGATGTTTAAAGTTTTTCAGAAGATGACATGCGGATCATGTGTTTTGTCATAGTACTGTAGTGTAGAAAGTTCTTCTTCTTAGACAGAAGATAATGACTTTGGTAGCAATTGTTTGCATTGATCATATCATGAATTGTTTTCATAATTCACTGCATTGTGTAAAGTGAAAGTCACATGAATTGTTTTTAGTCACTGCATAAAAAAGTGTCATTCATTCTGTTTCAGAGTGGCATGCATTTTCACTGTAAGCTCTGAAAATGACACTTCTGCTCTGTATATGGATGGGTTCTCAACCGTTTTGTACATATGCTCTGTGTGTATGTGATTTTCCTCTTATTTGTACTTCCACTTCCACTGTGTGTGTATGTGTTTTTGTGTGTGTGTGTTTTCCAGTTTTGTTTGTTCTTCTGCTCTGTGTGCATGTGTTTTTTTCCAGTTTTGTTCTTCTGCTCTGTATGCATGTGTTTTTTTCTGTCTGTTTTTCCACAGTTTTTGCTCTGTCTGTATGTGTTTTTTTTGTTCTTCTCTGTATGCATGTGTTTTTTCCCAGTTTTGTTCTTCTGCTCTGTATTGTGTTTTTCCAGTTTTGTTCTTCTGCTCTGTATGCATGTGTTTTTTTCACAGTTTTGTTCTGCTCTGTATGCATGTGTTTTTCCCCAGTTTTGTTCTGTGCATGTTTTTACATCAGTTGTGTTTTTTCACTGATGTTTTTTTTCACTGACACACTGGGATGTACATCATGATTTTGCGTTTGTTAAGAGTATATGGATTAGTTGTTCTGTGTACATGAAACTGTGCCTGTCCTTGGTTTTGTGTTAATGCATTGTATTCATCATTTTTATAGGATTACTCAAGAGATGGCTTGTGAGACTTGTGATCTCTAGGGGAGAGTGTGGATTTTCTTTGGATGGTCCCCTTGCGGTCATGTATGTTGTTACAGCACTGTAGTGTAGCCAGTTCACTTTGACAGAAGCTGTGAAGGACTTTGAAAATAATTGTGTGTGTTGATTATGTCAGGAATTGTTTTGGTCATTCACTGCATTGAGTAATGTGATAGTCTTATGAATTGTTTCTGGCTGATGCATGTCAAAGTGTCCTTGATTCTGTTGCAGTTGGCATGTGTTTTTATTGTAGCTTGGACATAGACGCTTTTAGCATAGACGCTTTTAGCCTGCATGCATGTCCCCCCCCCCCCCTTTTTTTATTTTTTTTTTTTTTTTTTTTTTTTTTTTTGAAAGATACTAATATTACTACCAGTATTGAAACATGGGGGTGTACACAAAGATTTTCTGTTCATTCTGAGTTCTACATTGTATATTTTTGTACAAATGAAACTGTACATGTCGAAGCTTTGTGTTTAATGTGCATTTTATTTTCATTATCATATGATTATTCAGAGGATGGCGTGTGAGACTTCTGACTTAAAAATACAGTCTGGATTTTCTTACTGTAGGTGTGGTCCTAATAGAATTATTTGAAGAGAGTTCTGCTTGATGTTAGCTGTTAAAAAAAAAAAAAACTGATATCTTTCTCTTTTTTTTTTTCAGTGACACTGCTGATCCGCGTATGGATGATTTTTTTAATGCAAAAGCAGACCTGTCTGGGCAGGAACTTCTGAAAGCTGTTTTCAGTTTTACAAGAAGGTAGGGGTGTGTGTGTGTGTGTGTGTGTGTGTGTGCAGAAAACTTTTAAACTTTGATAAAAGCTTCGGATGACATCATGTGTATTGATTGTGTCATGAATTGTTTACATTCATTGCAGGCATTCTGTTACAGGTTGGCATGCATGTTTGTAATGAGCACTGTCACCAACACTCTCTCTTAATATATGCATGCCTTTCCCCAACTTTATTATTCACAAAATGCTGGTTTTACATACAGCAATATTGAAATTGTTTGGTGTAAGGATGTTTCATTAACAAACAGTAAGATTGTGAGTCCCAGTGCTCAACCACTGAGCTATTCCGGCCCCCGTATGATTGTTTGATGAATTGTTTTCAGTCATGGCATAGAGTAGTGCCATTCATTCTGTAACAGGCTGGCATGGAAATCTATGGTGAACGCAAGGACAGTCTCACTTTTTTTGTTTCCTTCAGTTTTTCTTATTTACGAAATTTTTACTAACAACAGTTTTGAAATTAGATTTTGAAGTATTTCAGGAACAGGCACTGGCATGCACATTACAATTTTATGTTTTAAAGGAATGTATGTGATATATTTATCTGAATTGTGCTTTGTCCTAGGTCTAATTGATGCACTCTGTACTATGTGTATGTGATGGATCAAGGTATGGCTTGTGACACTTCTGACCTAAAGATGCAGCATGGATTTTCTTACTCTAAATGAGGCCCAAATGTAATAATTTGCGAAGAGCTGTCAGCTGTTTCAGATACTAGGGTAATCTTTTTTTCTTGGTTTGCAGTGATACTGCTGATGTGGATGCTGCAGCTGACCTCATGGGCAATGTGTCCTGAAAGCTGGATCCAGTCTGATTGTGGAAATTCATACAGTGTACTTGTCATTATCATTCTGTGGCTGATGGAAACTGAAACTCCTGCATATTTTTGGCTGCATACATGACAGAAAGCAACTGATGTGTGTAGGCAATTGTAGTGGGAAAACGTTCTGTGTTGAGTGATTGATCTGAGACACACTTGCTGATGTTTGTGTCAAATTGTGTGATATTCTGTTAAAATGGACAATAGCTCATTGTAAAATGCACCATGAATGCAAAGTAAAGGATGAATGCTCTTTTTGAATCCATTTGTCCGCATGCTATATGTCATAGCGATCATCACACAGATGATTTTTTTTTTTTTTTTTTTTTTTTTTTTTTTTTTTTTTTTGCATGATTTATACATGCATCATCCTGATACAGAACCTCAATGCATGTTCAAAATATGTTCTTCTGAAGTGGTTGATTTTTTCTTTTCAAACACATGCTAAAAATAATGTCAAACAATGATCACAATATAGGTTGTAAAGTAAATTAGAAAAAAAAGGTAAAATCCCTATGCTGGCATGGATTCCGGGTGCCCAATTATATTATTAATACTTATATATAGCGCTATCCTCGGGTAGAGACCAAGCTCTAGTGCTTTAAATCCACACTTGTGTACATAGCGGGCTGCCTACCTGGGTAGCGCCGACTGAAGAGCTGCCAGCTGGTGGTTCTTTCAGTCGTTTCCTGTGTCATCCAGTCAGTATTGTTCACTCAGTTTCCTTACTTCCTTCATTCTTTCCATTTCTCATGCAAGGTGCATGCTGTGTGTAACGTGTCACCCCACACCAAGGGCCATACTGGCCTTCTCTTCTGAAAGTTGTTGGTGATGGGATTATAGGTGTGTGCAAGGTCTTATGCGTGCGTTCACACATGGAACCTACTTTTATAGTCTCATTCAAAGAACTGTATGAGAAATGTAGTCAGAACCAATGTTAACTCCGAGGGAAAAGTTCCCCTGTACCAAAACAGCTGGCGGCAATTCAAACCCGCAACCCCAGGTTCACCAAGATGAGTCGAGCGCGCTCTCTACCGCTGAGCTATTCCGCCCTATGACAAGCGGAAGGAAAGGAAAACAGCTGTAGCCGCCATATGTAGGCAATTGTGCTAATGTGAATATCTATAGAGGTATTTCATTCTGTAAGTTTGAAACAAACTTCATATAACTGGAGAACATCAGGCGGGATTTATTGTGTTAATGTAGAACATCAGGGTATTTCATTCTGGATTTGCTTAATGTTGTGTTTAATGTGCTAATGTAATATCTCTATAGAGGTATTTCATTCTGTAAGATTTGAAGCAAACTTAATGTAACTGGAGAACATCTGGTTTACATTGTGCTAATGTAAATATCTATAGAGGTGTTTCATTCTGTAAGATTTGAAGCAAACTTAATGTAACTGGAGAACATCTGGTTTACATTGTGCTAATGTATATATATTTCATTCTGTAAGATTTGAAGCAAACTTAATGTAACTGAGAACATCTGGTTTACATTGTGCTAATGTAAATATCTATATCTATAGGTATTTTTCATTCTGTAAGATTTGATTTGAAGCAAACTTAATGTAACTGGAGAACATCAGGCGGGACTAAAAAAAAAAAAAAAAAAAAGGTTATTCCACAGTCATCATATATTTACTCTGCTTGCTGAAGTTCAGAAACAAATTTGCAAATAATTACAGAAAAAAAAAGTCTGTGATGTAAGGTAAAAAAACAAAAATAAGATCAAGAGCAAAATTATCAGAGTTTGTAGTAAATGGCACAAGTGGGGTTAAACAATATTGTCGTGTGTAACCTGTAACATTTTCTTTATTCGTTGAGTTACTAAGTTTGACCTTTAGAATTGTTTGTGCTGATTTTTGCTGATGGCATTTTACTATCAAGAGCCTGTGGTTGGTATATAGACAGCTAAATAATTTGTACTCCACAGCAAGCAGACCAGAATGAAATATTGTGAATAAGACAAATGTTGAACTGTTTCCCTGCAGCAAGCAGACTAAAATAAAATGTTATGAGTAAGACAAATATTGAATATGAATAAGACAATTATAGTCATGTTTCCCTGAAACAAGCAGATTAGAATGAATGTTAATGTGAATAAAATGGATAATGAGTTTTATAAAGGGGGATATTTTGCATGCATTGAGAAAAATGAAAAAAAAAAAAATGGTTGTGGTTAATGCATACAATCATCTTGGTATTTCACAGCCACTAGTTTTGATTTTGCTTGTCATAGAGTCAGATGAGTGAAGAAGGCAGTTACTTTTAACATTTTGTACAAGGTGGATAGCAATTCCTTAAGTGTTTTTACAAAGTTATTTGATTCATAGGAGCTGCCTAGTTTACAGTATGGAGCAGAAATATGGGCTTTTGAAAAATTCCATGATTGAAACAGTTCACTTGTGTGCTAGAAATACTGTTTGAATGAGAACACCCAGTGATCTGGTTTATAATGGACTTGCTATGAAATTCTGATTTCAAATGTATGATGCTAGCTCAAAGTAACAAGAAGGGATGACTGCAGGATATACTTGTAAAAAGTAAGAGTAAGAGAACATGGGCTTCCAATGTGCAACAGTGGATTTGTTTGGGATAAAGTCTTGAAAATGTATCGGTATTTCTGAATTGTTTTTAAACAGAGGATTGTTAACTGCAGATGGCAGGACTGGCATGGAGACCTGTTTACCCTTTCCATAACAATTCAGTATTCATGGCACAGGGTTTTTAGAATACATTTTTTTTTTTCCTTTGCACAAAATGATGCACCTATAATTCTAAGAAGAAAAACGGTTCTTACCTGTAAGCTGTAGCAATCAAGCACCTTTACATTTTTTTTTTTTTTTTTTAGTTTTATACAGTCGGGTACATTGAAATTGTTCATATATTTGTTTTTAGAATGTTTCAAGACTATCCTTGATCAGGAGACTAAGATGTAATCAGCAAAAATAGCTCCTAAGTATCAGAGACCTGAACTCAACATGGGTAAAAATCACCAGTTCCGAAAACACACTACAGATAAACATGTTACTTCTCCCAGTAGTCGCTCTAGAGATCATTGAAAACTGATTTGCACAGCTGTTTGTAGTGAGAAATAGCTCGCCCTCTCTCTCGTCTGTCTGTCTGTCTTCTCTCTCTCTCTCTCTCTCTCTCTCTCTCTCTCTCTCCCCCCGAAATGCCTGCAGTTGTATTTTGCAATGTGCAGCTGCACATCATGGGCTGATGAGAGTCGAGTCAAAGCCGATTCACAATGGGAGGGAGGAGTTACGTGAGTATCGGCGCGTGCCAGCCAAGAATAGTTGGTGTTTAGAGCTGTGAGTAGTCACTAGATACTTTGGGAGGGTGAACAAACTGTTCACTAAACTTACCATAGTGGTGACTTTGAACATTCAGAGCCATACATAGGGAGGGCACATAACTCCTCCCTCCTTTACAATAGGCTCTAAATAATTCAAATTAAACGTCGCCTTTCTACATAAGTCTAGTTTGATTTTTTCAATTATTTATCGCCTCTCTTCAGTCGTACAGAGTCACGTGAGGATTTAAGAGCATCTAGTGACTATGCAGCATTTCACATAATTGCAAAAACCCATTGCAGTCATCAATACATCAGTTTAAACAGTACAGGTGGAACATGAACACAAATTGGAAAATAAATGCAGTGCATACTGGCCTGCCTTCACATGCAATAAATGCAGAATATTTGTAAACACATTCCCCAGGAAGTCTGAAATCTGCCAAGTACATACTGTACAGAAGTCATGACTTCAGCGATAGCTGATGTGAGGCATGTCCCAAGAGGGGGCAAGACTGTCTGTGTTCTTTTCATCGGCTGTTTTCATTTTCTTGGATGTCTGTGAGTCAGTGTTGCGTTGTGCC
>JADBJO010024309.1:0-7500 GCA_016801955.1 Conus betulinus
AGATGAAGACTGGTATGTATTAGGTAAGAGATGAAGACTGGTATGTATTAGGTAAGAGATGAAGACTGGTATGTATTAGGTAAGAGATGGAGACTGGTATGTATTAGGTGAGAGATGAAGACTGGTATGTATTAGGTGAGAGATGAAGACTGGTATGTATTAGGTGAGAGATGAAGACTGGTATGTATTAGGTGAGAGATGAAGACTGATATGTATTAGGTGAGAGATGAAGACTGGTATGTATTAGGTAAGAGATGAAGACTGGTATGAGAGTATGTATTAGGTGAGAGATGAAGACTGTATGTATTAGGTAAGAGATGGAGACTGGTATGTATTAGGTGAGAGATGAAGACTGGTATGTATTAGGTAAGAGATGAAGACGTCCAAAGTGAATACAGGTGTGTTACGGGAAAGATAGATGAGGTTTCTAAAGTGGACACAGATGTGTATAATGTAACAGATTGATGAGAATTCCAAAGTGAAGACAGATGTGCTATGGGAAAGAAAGATAAGGTTTTTAAAGTGAATACGCATATGCATTATGAAACAGGTAGATCAAGCTTGTACAAAAAAAAAAAACGTATGTGTTGTGTTAAAGATAAACTATCTAAGATGAATGAAATATGTATTCTGTGATAGATATATCAGGTTTCTAAAATGGATATGTACGAGATAGATGAAGTTTCTGGAGTGGATAAAACATGTATTATGGAAGGATAGATTATGTGTCTAACTTGCATCCTATACATAATTATTATGAAACAGATGGATAACACATTTTTGAAAGCAAAATTATTTTAAAGTGATTCAGGCGTTTCTTTTGAGTATCTTTGTGACGTTTTTTGGGAGAAAAACAATAGCGCGCGCGCGCGCGCGCGCGCGCGTGTGTGTGTGTGTGTGTGTGTGTGTGTGTGTGCGCGCGCGCGCGCGCACACACACACACTCTTATCTGCTTTCCAGTGTACAACATGGAATGGAATACACGCTCTTCTCTGCTTTCCAGTATACAACATGCGAGTTGAATACACAGTCTTGTCTGCTTTCCAGTGTACAACATGTGAGTTGAATACACACTCTTGTCTGCTTTCCAGTGTACAATATGCGAGTTGAATACAACACTCTTGCTGCTTTCCAGTGTACGACATGCGAGTTGAATACACACTCTTGTCTGCTTTCCAGTGTACGACATGCGAGTTGAATACACACTCTGTCTGCTTTCCAGTGTACGACATGCGAGTTGAATATACACTCTTGTCTGCTTTCCAGTGTACGACATGCAATCTGGGAGTGGTAAAGGAAACACTGGTCCGAGCAAAATTTTGTCTTTGCCAGTTCAAAACAAACAAAAAAAAACAAACAAAAACAAAAAAAAAATAATAGATAAAAACTCAGTGGAGAATGACCATGGGCAAGCCTAAACTATCCCCCTGGCCTGAATACTGGGAAGGCAGGCTGCCTAACCTGTACTGTGTGCTGTAACATGAACATGAAGAAAGCTCACTGCTCCATCTTTCTGAACAGCTCGCCATTGTGTGGCGGTGGAAATGGATGACATGAGCCTAACCACATGCACAACAGTGCCGCAGGATCTTCACAGCTAGGAAGCTGGCTGCCTTAACCAACAGGGGAAGCAAGTCGGACACGGACACAGCTTCAAGCAATACGTTCATCAGCAGGTCAGACAACTGTAGAAAATCATCAGCTGTCTTCATTCCTAGACATTACCTGACATTCACAATACACACTTCTGCTACATCTGTACTTTTTTTTCCAAAGTGAAAGGGAAAATCTTTTTTCTTTCCAAATCATTTTTTTAATTGCCTCAGAAAAATCAGTCTGGAGACACACTATATTGTCCATTGTGCCAGTGCTCAATATCTAAACAGCTGATTGCTTAGGTGATAACAAGAGAACACCTGTCCATAGCTTTGTGGCATCACATAGGCCTATAATGGATATTTACTCATATAATCCTTGTGTCAAAGCTGTATGCTGCAGACAGCTTGTAGGTCCTGTCACATTTTCAGTTTTCGTAGATCTCCATGTTCTGATAAATGTAAACACGGAGCAATGCATAATGCTGCTGGAGAGACAGAGAGAGAGAGAAGAGAGAGAGAGAGAGAGAGAGAGAGAGAGAGAGAGAGAGAGAGAGAGAGAGAGTGGGATGTTGAGATGTGTGTGTGTGTGTGTGTGTGTGTGTGTGTGTGTGTGTGTGTGTGTGTGTGTGTGTGTGTGTGTGTGTGTGTGTGTGTGTGTGTGTGTGAGAGAGAGAGAGAGAGAGAGAGAGAGAGAGAGAGAGAGAGAGAGAGAGAGAGAGAGAGAGAGAGAGAAATGAACGAATTATCTTTTCGTGCGGAAAAACATCCACACAGTCAGTATTTTTCTCTGTAATCAAGAGTGCGAACGTAATCAAACTTTGAGAGAATGATAATATTGTTGACTTTGTCATTTATTCAATGCATGACGATGTCACTGAATCTTAAAGGCTGTAAATCTGTTATTAACGTTTTCTGCAATAAAGCCAATATTGCATCATTGTCATTTTTCTCTATATATTATGATCATTTACAATTACTGCATCATGTGTGATAAAGGACATGTTAACTGATTTTATACGCAAACGCTCTAATAATAAATTTTTTGTCTACATCAGACCATTAAACGCCATTTCTACCAGGTAATGATGACAATATGATTAATGCATCACTACGTACAGAGGTAAGATGGACCATATGATAAGGGTAAAAGATCGTGCATATTACATAACTATGTTATGTCATACTGATGATGCGCGTTTTCAATGTGAACGTGACCTGTTAGCTTCAAAAGAAAAAGGAACTGTGAGCACACTGTCTTTGAGATATAGATCTCTGGGACGTACTTTTCACCTTGAGATAACCAAGTGTGGTAATTGCATAACTGGCAGAGACAGAGACACCAGCACTGATAAAGGTCACAACATGTCACAATAACTGACAGAGACAGAGACAGCAGCACTGATAAAGGTCACAACATGTCACAATAACTGGCAGAGACAGAGACAGCAGCACTGATAAAGGTCACAACATGTCACAATAACTGGCAGAGACAGAGACAGCAGCACTGATGAAGGTCACAACATGTCACAATAACTGACAGAGACAGAGACAGCAGCACTGATAAGGTCACAAAGGTCACAAACATGTCACAATAACTGCAGGTCACAACATGTCACAGAGACAGAGACAGAGACAGCACTGATAAGGTCACAACATGTCACAATAACTGACAGAGACAGAGACAGCAGCACTAATGAAGGTCACAACATGTCACAAAACTGGCACTGACAGAGACAGCAGACAACATCACTAATGAAGGTCACAACATGTCACAATAACTGGCAGAGACAGAGACAACATCACTAATGAAGGTCACAACATGTCACAATAACTGGCAGAGACAGCAGCACTGATGAAGGTCAGACATGTCACAATAACTGGCGGAGACAGAGACAACATCACTACTAATTACAAGGTCACAACATGTCACATTAACTGGTGGAGACAGAGACAACATCACTAATGAAGGTCACAACATGTCACAATAACTGCAGCAGAGACAACATCACTAATGAAGGTCCATGTCACAATAACTGGCAGAGACAGAGACAACATCACTAATGAAGGTCACAACATGTCACAGTGCTGCCCTGGGGGAGAAAGAGGAATCAGTGGAGGAGGAGGAGGAGGGGGGGGAGGGGTCAGGGGGGAGGGAGGTCTTCCAAATGTGCAGGGCTTGGCAGTGGCAGGAGTGGAAAGTGGGGGTGGACAGCACCTGAGGAAAGATGTGGCCAGTGTGGCAGTGTGTGGAAATGAACTCTTCCAAATGAGCACTGCCTTGCTAAGGAAAGAAGTGGTCAGTGTGTGGAAATGAACTCTTCCAAATGAGCACTGCCTTGCTAAAGAAAGAAGTGGCCAGTGTGCAGTGTGTGGAAATGAACTCTTCCAAATGAGCACTGCCTTGCTAAGGAAAGAAGTGGTCAGTGTGCAGTGTGTGGAAATGAACTCTTCCAAATGAGCACTGCCTTGCTAAGGAAAGAAGTGGTCAGTGTGCAGTGTGTGTGGAAATGAACTCTTCCAAATGAGCACTGCCTTGCTAAGGAAAGAAGTGGTCAGGTCAGTGTGTGGAAATGAACTCTTCCAAATGAGCACTGCCTTGCTAAGGAAAGAAGTGGCCAGTGTGTGCAGTGTGTGTGGAAATGAACTCTTCCAAATGAGCACTGCCTTGCTAAGGAAAGAGAAGTGGCAGTGTGTGCAGTGTGTGGAAATGAACTCTTCCAAATGAGCACTGCCTTGCTAAGGAAAGAAGTGGTCAGTGTGCAGTGTGTGGAAATGAACTCTTCCAAATGAGCACTGCCTTGCTAAGGAAAGAAGTGGTCAGTGTGCAGTGTGTGGAAATGAACTCTTCCAAATGAGCACTGCCTTGCTAAGGAAAGAAGTGGTCAGTGTGCAGTGGAAATGAACTCTTCCAAATGAGCACTGCCTTGCTAAGGGTCAGTGTGCAGTGTGTGGAAAGAAGCACTGCCTTGTGGCAGTGTGTGGAAATGAACTCTTCCAAATGAGCACTGCCTTGCTAAGGAAAGAAGTGGTCAGTGTGCAGGGTGTGGAAATGAACTCTTAAATGAGCACTGCCCTCTGCCTTCCCAACCCACTCTGTGCCTTCTTTCTCTGTCACATGTGCTCATCGTACACAAGTCAAAAATAGGGAACTCCCCTCTTCTTTGTCTGTTTCTATGTTTTTCAGTTATGGTAACTTAAGATTTGTAAGAAAAAAATCACTCGTCAACCCCACGAAGGTTCAACGTCCTCAACTGATATACCGGTGACTCACAAAACTGTGCAAATATTAGTTATCCACAAAGGACAGCACACACGTAAAACAGGATTGGGTGAGAAGACAACTGATTCCTGTAGGTGGAGTGGTGATTTTGAAATCACTTATTTGAGCCAGACTCATTCACCTATGGCTTTTACCACTCAGTCCACCAAATGCATCTTTCCAGACCTTACAGAAGTTTTTTTTTTTTTTTTTTTTTTTTGAAATACGGAGAATAAATTGATAATGAATCTGGACACAAAAGCGTCAGAAATGGTGGTATTGGACAACCAGAGCTAAAAAAGTTTGTGTTCATCTTAAAAAAATAACTGGGTTCCGAAAACTGACCATAGATCACAAACGGAAAAAAAAGTATCCCAACAGACACATTTCCACTTCCTTGTCAGATCAACAAATCTGGACCACAAATACTTTCTTCTTTTTTTTGTAAGTCAGACATTTTTTGTCACAGATTTAGTTGTAAGAATTCTGGTGACCTTCTTGCAGAGCCAGTGTTTTATGATGGAAAACAGCTGGGAAAAGGGTTATTGTGGGTAAAGCGTGGATCAATGAAGGAATAAACGGTATTGCCTGTTTGTGCTTGAAAATGGTCTATTTCTTTCTTAGGAACAATTTAAACAGAGCAGTGATGTTAATTTGAACGCTGTTACTTTTATCTTATTACATATACTATGAAAATATCACTGGATGATCGTATTCATTCAAATGCTGGAAATACTGACATACAAAACTGAATATTGAGAATGATTCAAAAGCGTTTTTAACTTAAGTAAAATTTCTGACAAATCTAAAATTGCACTGGTTCCATTCCATTTTAAATAATCCACAGATGCCTCGGGACTAATGTTTCACTGAAGATAATTGGTGTACTAAATAGCAAATGATGTACTATATGTGTTGCTCATTTAAAGACAACATTGCACATGCATGCTTTGGCAATGTGCAGTAATTAAACGTTTCTGGCAAAATTTTGCGGCTATTATCAACGATAAACGTTTATTCGCATCTGATTGATAGACAACTTTTCACAGACAACTTAACCATAAGCCATAACTGGAACTGATGAATGTATACATACTGAGCCTGCCTTTTACATCATATATATTTCACTGATACTTCATCTATCACTGTTCATTGCACCCCTCCCTCCCACACTACAAGGATTTCTTAATAAGCTGTCATACAATTGTAGAACTGAAGAGTCCATTGCTCACAAACACTTTAGATACAAGTATTTCATCAATAAATGTCTCTTACATAAGATGATGCTTACAGGCACAGATCACACTGTGAATGCATGGGATCTTGTACATTGTGCTGTTATTACTGATTGTTCCCTTCTAGAACATTGTACATTATTACTCTGTGTAAGCCTCATGGATAATGTACAGAACCTTCATAAACCAGATTGTGTTGTAATCCCCTCAGTCCCAATTTTCATGATATATATGGATTTACCTCTCTCTCTCTCTCTCTCTCTCTCTCTCTCTCTCTCTCTCTCTCTCTCTCTCTCTCTCTCTCTCTCTCTCTCTCTGCCTGTTTGTCAGTCCTTCCGTGGTGATTTTTTTTTGTCTTCTTCATAATCATATTTTAATAACATATCATGATCATGAGTGATGTTTGATTTATTTGTACGCTTACAAAATTTCATTTTAACTTATACGAATAGCTTTTTTATTTCATTTATCTTTTCGTATGTATCATGATGCATATGATCTTGATTAAGCTGTTGTTTAGTATTCACTCGCTGTTTTGTATTTTGTAGGCTAAATGAACATTAGTTTTGTGTCCTGTTTCAAATTGAAACAAATAATAAATAACGAACAAGTAGCGTAACTCTTGCGCCTGTGATGGCACGCCCATAACTTAATGATTTTCTGCTTATGAACCCAAACCGCCTAGCAGAAAAACAGCACAGCACAGATGACAGAACAAACAGAAACAGCACAGAGCACACTGAACAAACAGCAGAAATGACACAGCACAGAGAACAAACAGCAGAAATGACACAGCAGAAATGACAACACAGAATGACACACAGCACACTGAACAAACAGCAGAAATGACAGCACAGAGCACATGAACACAGCACAAATGACAGCACAGAGCACACTGAAACAACACAGAATGACAGCACAGAGCACACTGAACAAACAGCAGAAATGAGCACAGAGCACACTGAACAAACAGCAGAAATGACAGCACAGAGCACACAGAACAACAGCAGAAACACACAGCACACTGAATGACAGCAGCACAGAGCACACAGAACAAACAGCAGAAAATGACAGCACAACAGCACAGCACAGAACAGACAAGGAGACACATCACCTAAAAAGGATATTCTACGTTTACCTATAATACTCGTACCAGACACATCTACAGACACTAACAACTGTAGAAATGAACAAACACATATAAACGTTTAATATTTCTTTTTATACCAATCAAACTGGGGTTACCTGTATGTGTTACTGTTCTATATTCAAGATCGAAAAGGCACGTTTGTTGTGTTCAACATACTAAATATTCAACCGCCGTGATTTTTTTTTTTAAAGAACTCATGATACCATTACTTGAAACATACGGCTAATAGAAAGTTATATTTTTATAAAAAAAAAAAAA
>JADBJO010024309.1:12500-22229 GCA_016801955.1 Conus betulinus
AGGGCAAATTACTGTGGGGCCCTTGTAGGTTTACAAACATCGTCGTGAGCAACACTGGATTGGTGTGTGAATGAATGTGTGTGTGTGTGTGTGTGTGTGTGTGTGTGTGTGTGTGTGTGTGTGTGTGTGTGTGTGTGTGTGTGATTGATTGATTGATGATCTTTAATACACAAGGATGGAGATTTTTAGGCCAAAGCCTAGTCTTACATCTGTCCTTGTCATAGGACATACATTATTTCAGCACATATCATTCATACTGACAATTCAACATAGCAACATGGTAATCTAATTCTACAATGATAAACAAACTATTCATCCAAAAAGCACTAATGAGATGGGGGATGGTAAAACAGAAAGAAAACCTACAAAAAAACAAACACAACTACAGAGAGAGAGGTCAGAGGAGGGTGGGGAAGAGAGAATGGTAGGTAGGGGGAGGAGGAAAAAAGGGATGGTAGACAGAGTGAGAGTGGGGATGAGCGATTTTAACGGAGTAGGTTTTATGTTTAGACGATTTATTCAAAGTATGTTCACAGAAGACTTTGAAATGGGCGCTAATCATTGTAATCGAATAATTTAATTACTGAGACATAAAATGTTTACGCAAATGTTCCTTGAAAAGTTTTAAAGTATTCATGTTTTGTAGATTCGGTGGAGGTGAGTGAGTTCCTTCCAAATATGGTCCAAAGTAAGCTAGGCTTGTTTTGTATAGATCAATGCTGACAGGGGAGAGTTACTGAGAGAGGCAAAGAGAGAGGAGCAGATTACTGTGGAGAGAGAGAGAGAGAGAAGATCGTCCTTTCAGACAGAGACAGTAGACAGACAGACAGAGACAGATGAGACTGAGTGTGAGAGTGTGAGAGTGTGTGTGTGTGTGTGTGTGTGTGTGTGTGTGTGTGTGTGTGTGTGTGTGTGTGTGTGTGTGTGTGTGTGTACGCGCGCACGCGCACCCACACAAGTATTTACGAGCAGTATTTAACAGCGCTCAGCGATATTCTGAATTGGAGTTAACAGGTACTCATAAGTTGTAGGCTGTTACATATTGATGCTCGTCAAATGTGAAATGAACGAATGAATACGAACATAGCACGTGATTCCTTGATTATTTATCAAGCTTCTCACATACGTGCACATGCACAAGAAACAAACACACAGAGAGAGAGAGAGAGAGGGGGGGGGGGGGGGGGGGGGGGGGGGGGATGATGGAGAGAGTGGGGAGAGAAGAGAGTGTGTGTGTGAGAGAAAGAGAGAGATGGGGGAGGGGAGGGAGGGGGGGGGAGAGAGAGAGAGGGGAAGAGAGAGTGAGTGTGAGTGAGTGTGTGTGTGTGTGTGTGTGTGTGTGTGTGTGTGTGTGTGTGTGTGTGTGTGTGTGTGTGTGTGTGTGTGTGTGTGTGTGTGTGTGTGTGTGTGTGACAAGACAAGACAAGACAAAATTCTTTATTTACGAGGATAATAGATAAGCACTGACGTGCTTTTTACATCCAGTCCTCGCCCTGAGTAGGGACTACAACATGCAGTGAAATCAGTTAATGTAAAAAAAAAGCAAAGAAGCAAGCAAAGCGGTCATGTAATCATAAAAGAACATCAAATGAAAATAGACGAGAAATGAAAACAAAACAAAAAAATAAGAATAATGATAATAACAAACAAAAAAAATAGAAATAAAAATGAGAATAACAATAATGAAGAGGAAGGAGAGAGTAGGGGTAGGGAGTGAGGTGGGCTGGGGAACATATATAATGTACTACTACAACGTACAAGATTAGCATGTATGAAAAAACAGTCAATAAAATGAATATGACAAGTACGTACATATTTTTTTGAGAGAGAGAGAGAGAGAGAGAGAGAGAGAGAGAGAGAGAGAGAGAGAGAGAGAGAGAGAGAGATGGCAGAGGGGGTGGAGATAGTAACATGACATACCTGGCTTGGACAAACCATTGCAGAAGTTGATTGTCAATGTACTCATGTTTCGCCTTCCTATTCTTTTGCTGTAGTTGCGGGTCAGTTGTACTGCCCAAGAACTGATTTTTGTATTTGTCCCTTTGTTTTACATTGTTGCACAGAGCAGCAGAGGAATCTGAAATTCTTCAGCAATCAACGTCTTTTTTTTTTTTGGGTTTTCTCTCCACAGCATCCAAAATTTGGATTTTTCGTTTCAGCGAAATTGCTTGTCTTTTGTGTTTGTCAGCCATCTTCACTTTACATTGTACAAAGCCTTGCCTTGCATTGAACATGCACTGGCGTGAAGAGAGAGGGGGGGGGGGGGGGGGGGGGGTTCAAACACCTCTCGTAATCAAGTGCCTGCGTTTTGTCTAGCTTACATCCGGATATCCCATCTCTTAGGCGACATCAAAGGACCCACATCCTGTCCCGCCAATTCTTGTGACCTGCATCGTGGAATTGTTTGTTTTGTTTTTTTTATATAGGTATGTGTAGGCCAACCAAGAAAATCTTTCAACAGCCGAGACTTTCTTACATCCGAGGAAAAGTTTTCTCCAGGGTCAGCTAAACCTGTTTCTTAGAAGCGAGTTTTCTTACAACAGAGTTTCTTACATCCGAGATATTTTAAGTAATGTTAAAGAATCCTCTCATATATAAAAACTAATAAATTCCAAGGATAAGTAACCGAGCACCATTCCAGCAACTTACAGAGTAGCTTGGTGTTGCAATGACTGCAACAAATATTCAATTATAAACAAAGCTTGCTCTTATGTCTAGATGGAAGAAAAAGGGGAGATAACCATTCATATCTGCAGTGGTAGATAATTCTGCCCAACAGTATGTGCTTGAGTGGGTGAATGCGGAATAATAAATGCTTCTCAAAATGAGCCTTTAGCAAGCTTATAGTCTCCAAGGGGGAGACATCTCCAATGGAGAGGAAAACTCACTAACATAAAACTCCTGGTCAGTAAGCTTATTTCTCCAACCTGGGAGACAATCTCCAAGTGACCGGGAAATCACTAAATAATCCTCTGCTTCTCAAAATACCGCCTTTTCAAAGCCTGATAGTCTCCTCAGTGACCACAGACAGTCTCAATGGAGAGGTGCTGTTGTTACTAACATATAACTCCTGGTCAGATACCGGTATTTCAAAACCTGATTGAGTGCTATTGTGACTAGAAAGGGCATTGATATTATGGACATGTCGAGTGCCGGTTTTACTATTAAATGCATTGATATTATGGACATGTCGAGTGCTGTTGTTACTGCTAAGGGCATTGATATTATGGACATGTCGAGTGCTGTTGTTACTGCTAAGGGCATTGATATTATGGACATGTCGAGTGCTATTGTATTGCTAAGGGCATTGATATTATGGACATGTCGAGTGCTGTTGTTACCATTAAGGACGGTGACATTGTGGACATTCTTAGTGCTGTTCTTGCCGTTAAGGAGAGTGATTATGTGGAGGTGTCGTTTCTTTTAGTGAGATTCTGACTATTTCAGAAAGATCTTAAATGTTTCAGTGAGTGGCCATTGATCCAGGAAGGACAGACAACTCGTTGTCAGTGTCAGGGGATGAGAGAACACACATAGCTCTCACTCTAACTGGTTTGATGTTTTGGAGCCATTTCAAAGCTTTCAGTGGTTGTCATTACTATAGCCAGGACAGACAGATACAACTGTCACTGTCAGGGGATGAGAGAACACACACTGGGCTCAAACTGACTGAAGGAAGTTCTTGTGGAGCCATCTCAATGCTTTCAGTCGTTCCCATTACGCCAGGGTAGACAGAGGCAGTCGTCACTGTCAGGGAATGGGGAGAATACACACAGCACATGGCACATGGACTATGAAGGTTTGATAGGATCAGAAAGACATTGACTGTTTGTTATTTGATGTCAGAAAGATTTCGAATGTTTAGGAATGCTTTTTCTATTGTTTCAGTGATATTTTTTGCCAAACAAAATAAGTGTTGAAGATTGATTTTGGTTTTGTTTCGATCATTTTATATGGATTTTCACTATATATAAGAGTGATTTTTTTCTTTCTTCGGTGATTTTTCTTCCAGAAAGAGATTTCAGAGTGATTGTAATTGTTTTGTTAACGTAGATAGTTGTGAAGAGATCTAGGTTATTTCAGTGATTTTCATTGTGTTTGCGAGATGATTATCGTTTGAAGAGTTTTTTGATAATTTCATCGATTTTTTTTTTCTTACAGAAAGACAGTGGTCTTTTTTGTGCGAGGTGATTTTAATTATTTTGGGATGATTTTACTTTCTTCAGTGCTTTTGATTATTTCTGAGAGATTTGTTAAGAGAGGAAAGCCAATGACTGTTGCTGAAGCTGTAGGATACATCTCCATTGTGGATTGTAAAGGTGGTATGAAGGTCGACGCTGCAAACGAAAACTGTTATCTGACTGTGATTTAATGAGGGAATAGGACCAGCTCAGTTTGCACTTCATGTTCACTAAGGCGTCTTTCAAGACCAGACCAGTTCGTCCTCAGCACAGTGTACACTTCATGTTCACTAAGGCGTCTTCCAAGACCAGGTCGTCCTCAGCACAGTGTACACTTCATGTTCACTAAGGCGTCTTCCAAGACCAGTTCGTCCTCAGCACAGTGTACACTTCATGTTCACTGAGGCGTCTTCCAAGACCAGGTCGTCTTCCACAGACACAGTCTTCCTCAGCACAGTGTACACTTCATGTTCACTAAGGCGTCTTCCAAGACCAGTTCGTCCTCAGCACAGTGTACACTTCATGTTCACTAAGGCGTCTTCCAAGACCAGTTCGTCCTCAGCACAGTGTACACTTCATGTTCACTAAGAAGGTCTTCCAAGACCAGTCGTCCTCAGCACAGTGTTCACTTCATGTTCACTCGTCTCCAAGACCAGTTCGTCTTCCAAGACCAGTTCACTAAGGCGTCTTCCAAGACCAGTTCGTCCTCAGCACACAGTGTACACTTCATGTTCACTAAGGCGTCTTCCAAGACCAGTTCGTCCTCAGCACAGTGTACACTTCATGTTCACTAAGGCGTCTTCCAAGACCAGTTCGTCCTCAGCACAGTGTACACTTCATGTTCACTAAGGCGTCTTCCAAGACCAGTTCGTCCTCAGCACAGTGTACACTTCATGTTCACAAGGCGGCGTCTTCCAAGACCAGTTCGTCCTCAGCACAGTGTACACACTTCATGTTCACTAAGGCGTCTTCCAAGACCAGTTCGTCCTCAGCACAGTGTACACTTCATGTTCACTAAGGTGTCTTCCAAGACCAGGTCGTCCTCAGCACAGTGTACACTTCATGTTCACTAAGGCGTCTTCCAAGACCAGGTCGTCCTCAGCACAGTGTACACTTCATGTTCACTAAGGCGTCTTCCAAGACCAGGTCGTCCTCAGCACAGTGTACACTTTCATGTTCACTAAGGCGTCTTCCAAGACCAGGTCGTCCTCAGCACAGTGTAGAACTCCACAGAAGAAGGTCCAGGCCTCAGGCTCACTGACCTTTTCCCCAGCACCTTAAAACCCACAGCACACAACTTTCAGAAAAGCAGCAGAGTCATCAACTGGTTCGTGGTGACTGCTCTATGGAAGAAGTAAAGAAAAAAAAATTGTCGTGTTGAACCATGTCGTCTACAATACAGGACAGAAAAAAGCAGCAGAATCATCATCAGCTGGTTGGTGGTGACTGCTCTATGGATAAAGAACAGAAAAAAAAAAAAAAAAAACAAAAACAGCCGCTGTGGCGAAGTAGTTAGCGTCGCGGACTCCCGGCTGGGAGGTCACGAGTTCGATTCCCATCAGAATCATATGGGATTTTTTTCTGTCCCTGACCGGCTCCTACCCAGAGTTGAGTTTTCTACGGGCTCAGTTGGGAAGACTGGGACCACACAGTCGAGTTTCATCCACTTAATGGATGCGTCTTTCAAGGTGTTGCTCAAATTTCCTGACCAATACTGCAGATGTCTGTATCTCTTGGGCTGGTTGACGCTGGGATATATCATGAAAGGAAGCGTAGAGTACAGCCCTGCCATGCAGTCTCAGACCGGAATGGAAATCCGTAGCAACATCATCCTCATCATCCTCATTCTCATCGATGTGCATTAAAAAAAGTCCCGAATTCTGTGGCCCTTCAAGCCCTGCTTTCATGGTGACCTCAATTTCGATGTCCTCTCCACGTCTGTGGTCTTGGTTTGGTTGCAACAGGGTCACCAGTATCGTCGAGTTCATGGGGGCTGTCCTTTGGTGGCGCCCTCCGGAGGGAGAACTCACTCACACCGGCTCCCGCAACTAAGCAATCTGTCGTCAGTCATCTGTACAGGGCTTAGTAGGTGGTGTCCTGCGTATGTTGGATCAGAACAGGCGCCACTGAACACCATCGGAGTGACTCGGCAGCAGTGCAGTGTCTCCTCTGGTGGGTTGCCTCTTGACGACTTGACATTGACTGCTCCCTGTGAATTGCTGTGTCTGGGCTGCGGCGGGACCGACCGGGCTGCGGCTGTGGACGGGGTGTCGGAATGAGTGGTGAGGTGGCACAGAAGATGAAATAGCAAAGAAAGAAAAAAAAAAGAAAAAAAAAAAAAAAAAAAAAAAACAGAAAAAAAAAAAAGTCGTCTTGTTGAACCCAAAGTAAAAAAAGCAGCAAAATCATCACCTGGTTGGCGGTGGCTGCTGTATGGAAGAAGAACAGACAAAAAACCCAGTTGTCTTGTTGAACCATGTCGTCTACAGTACAGGGTATAAAAAAAAGCAGCAGAAGAATCATCACTGGTTGGCGGTGGCTGTTCTCTATGGAAGAAGAACAGACAGAAAACCCAGTAGTCTTGTTGAACCATGTCGCAAGTGACTGTGGTGAACCTCCAAACAGCAGCGCCCTCTCGTGTGTGCATCACGTGTGTGTGTGTTCGTGTGTGTGTGTGTGTGTGTGTGTGTGTGGGGGGGTGGGGTGGGGCAGGGTGGGGGAAGGGGTAATCGCAGTGATTTGCAACACCCTGGTGTGTGTGTGCAGGCAGACGTGTGTGTGTGTGTGCATGTGTGTGTGTGTGTGGTGTGTCGAGAACCTGGAGGTATATGGGAAGGAGGGGGATTGGGCAGGCAGACTGGGATGTGGGAAGTGGTGGGTGTGTGTGTGTGTGTGTGTGTGTGTGTGTGTGTGTGTGTGTGTGTGTGTGTGTGTGTGTGTGTGTGTGTGTGTGTGTGTGTGTGTGTGTGTGTGTGTGTGTGTGTGTGTGTGTGTGTGTGTGTGTGTGTGTGTGTGTGTGTGTGTGTGTGTGTGTGTGTGTGTGTGTGTGTGTGTGTGTGTGTGTGTGTGTGTGTGTGTGTGTGTGTGTGTGTGTGTGTGTGTGTGTGTGTGTGTGTGTTGTGTGTTGTGTGCGTGTGTGTGTGTGTGTGTGTGTGTGTGTGTGTGTGTATGCTGTTGAATGCTTTATGATCACTGCAAGAAATGTTTCCGTCTGTAGAGGACAATAAATTGAATTGAACTGAATTGTCGTCTGCAGTACAGGACAGTGACTTCTTTCAGTCTGAGCAGCAGCTGGGGGAGTTCAGGAGGGGACTTGAGTGTTTAGTGTCATGGTGGTTATGGATATTCAGGCTGGTTCTCTGCCTTCACTGTGCTATTGTTAGTAGTTCAACGTCTAGTGTTCAGTGGTTATGGATATTCAGGCTGGTTCTCTGCCTTCACTGTGCTATTGTTAGTTCAACGTCTAGTGTTCAGTGGTTATGGATATTCAGGCTGGTTCTCTGCCTTCACTGTGCTATTGTTAGTTCAACGTCTAGTGTTCAGTGGTTATGGATATTCAGGCTGGTTCTCTGCCTTCACTGTGCTATTGTTAGTTCAACGTCTAGTGTTCAGTGGTTATGATATTCAGGCTGGTTCTCCGCCTTTACTGTGCTATTGTTAGTTCAACGTCTAGTGTTCAGTGGTTATGGATATTCAGGCTGGTTCTCTGCCTTCACTGTGCTATTGTTAGTTCAACGTCTAGTGTTCAGTGGTTATGGATATTCAGGGCTGGTTCTCTGCGTTCACTGTGCTATTGTTAGTTCAACGTCTAGTGTTCAGTGGTTATGGATATTCAGGCTGGGTTTCTCTGCCTTACTGTGCTATTGTTAGTTCAACGTCTAGTGTTCAGTGGTTATGGATATTCAGGCTGGTTCTCTGCCTTCACTGTGCTATTGTTAGTTCAACATCTAGTGTTCAGTGGTTATGGATATTCAGGCTGGTTCTCCGCCTTCACTGTGCTATTGTTAGTTCAACGTCTAGTGTTCAGTGGTTATGGATATTCAGGCTGGTTCTCTGCCTTCACTGTGCTATTGTTAGTTCAACGTCTAGTGTTCAGTGGTTATGGATATTCAGGCTGGTTCTCTGCCTTCACTGTGCTATTGTTAGTTCAACGTCTAGTGTTCAGTGGTTATGGATATTCAGGCTGGTTCTCCGCCTTTACTGTGCTATTGTTAGTTTCAACATCTAGTGTTCAGTGGTATGGATATTCAGGCTGGTTCTCTGCCTTTTACTGTGCTATTGTTAGTTCAACGTCTAGTGTTCAGTGGTTATGGATATTCAGGCTGGTTCTCTGCGTTTACTGTGCTATTGTTAGTTCAACGTCTAGTGTTCAGTGGTTATGGATATTCAGGCTGGTTCTCTGCGTTTACTGTGCTATTGTTAGTTCAACGTCTAGTGTTCAGTGGTTATGGATATTCAGGCTGGTTCTCTGCCTTCACTGTGCTATTGTTAGTTCAACGTCTAGTGTTCAGTGGTTATGGATATTCAGGCTGGTTCTCTGCCTTTTACTGTGCTATTGTTAGTTCAACGTCTAGTGTTCAGTTCAGTGGTTATGGATATTCAGGCTGGTTCTCTGCGTTCACTGTGCTATTGTTAGTTCAACGTCTAGTGTTCAGTGGTTATGGATATTCAGGCTGGTTCTCTGCCTTCACTGTGTGCTATTGTTAGTTCAACGTCTAGTGTTCAGTGGTTATGGATATTCAGGCTGGTTCTCTGCCTTCACTGTGCTATTGTTAGTTCAACGTCTAGTGTTCAGTGGTTATGGATATTCAGGCTGGTTCTCTGCCTTCACTGTGCTATTGTTAGTTCAACGTCTAGTGTTCAGTGGTTATGGATATTCAGGCTGGTTCTCTGCCTTCACTGTGCTATATGTTAGTTCAACGTCTAGTGTTCAGTGGTTATGGATATTCAGGCTGGTTCTCTGCCTTCACTGTGCTATTGTTAGTTCAACGTCTAGTGTTCAGTGGTTATGGATATTCAGGCTGGTTCTCTGCCTTCACTGTGCTATTGTTAGTTCAACGTCTAGTGTTCAGATATTCAGGCTGGGTTATAGGATATTCAGGTTATGGATATTTCTGGTTCTGCCTTCACTTTACTGTGCTATTGTTAGTTCAACGTCTAGTGTTCAGTGGTTATGGATATTCAGGCTGGTTCTCCGCTTCTCTGTGCTACTGTGCTATTGTTAGTTCAACGTCTAGTGTTCAGTGGTTATGGATATTCAGGCTGGTTCTCTGCCTTTACTGTGCTATTGTTAGTTCAACGTCTAGTGTTCAGTGGTTATGGATATTCAGGCTGGTTCTCCGCCTTCACTGTGCTATTGTTAGTTCAACGTCTAGTGTTCAGTGGTTATGGATATTCAGGCTGGTTCTCCGCCTTCACTGTGCTATTGTTAGTTCAACGTCTAGTGTTCAGTGGTTATGGATATTCAGGCTGGTTTCTCTGCCTTTACTGTGCTATTGTTAGTTCAACGTCTAGTGTTCAGTGGTTATGGATATTCAGGCTGGTTCTC
>JADBJO010024310.1:0-25343 GCA_016801955.1 Conus betulinus
TGTTTACAAATGTGCATTACACCCGTACTGTGTTATATTTGCATTACAATGTGTGATATTTACCAAAATTGCATTACTGTGTTTATATGTGCTTACAAATGTATATTGTTTCACCTGTAGTGTGTTATATTTGTTTACAAATGTGCATTACACCCGTACTGTGTTATATTTTGTTTACAAATGTGCATTACACCCGTACTGTTTTCTCTTTGTTTACAAATGTGCATTACAACCCATACTGTTTTTATATTTGTTTACAAATGTGCATTACACCCATAGTGGTTTTGTATTTGTTTACACATGTGTATTACACCCATACTGTTTAACATTTGTTTACAAATGTGCATTACACCCATGTTTTCAACGATGAGCAGCATTGCAACAATTCTGTGAACTACTCGAACATGCAAAACCTTTTTTTTTATATCAATTTACTCCATTCTTATAATTACCTATTTAACCCCAGTCCTGGGGATTTTGGGATCTAAGTCGATCACGAACTTCTTAGGAAACGCTTTGTTTCCTTGAAAATTGCTCAGTTTAAGAAACAGTGAACTCCGATACCAAGCTGTGTTACTCTCAAAATTCAGTCTGTTTTTAACTATATATTTCCATTTGGTCTTACGCTCATACACCTTTGAAATGATATACATTCTCCCTCATCATAATAATCTTTAATAGCATAGGCTCTGTTCTAGGACTTTTGTTAATCATGACTGGTTCTGTGTCGTACTTTGACAGTATTGTTATAGAAGATTGATTAAGCATGCTCTCATTCTTCGATTCTGATCGTATGTTTTTGCCGTTAATGCCTCTACGCACGTGTATCTATATCATATTATGTGTGTAGTACACTGGATTCTACAGTACATCTTTTTTTTCACTTCAAACTGTTTGTGTTTAAAATGTATACAACCAAAGTTTCCGTGCAGGGCTTTTTTCCCTGATTTGGGGTATCCCTATACGCCTGCGTAACTCACACTCCGTTTATTTGAACTAACACCATCTTTGTGTGTTCCATGCAAATCCAGATGCAGTCTTTTCTGTTTCTTTCAATTATTTCATCTGTTGTATTTTTTCACAAGTTCCAAGAAAAAAAATCACAACATTCATAATTCATCAGGTTGGTTACACTCTTTTAGAGGAGGTATTTTATGTTTTTGCCCGTGCATTTTAAGAAGTAAGTTTCGGTTAAAATTTACTGTCAATTGTTACTGGCAAACTCACTCCATGTATTTTTTATCTGCGTGGTTCCGTTAATCTGTAGATATGCGTTGATGTTTGCTGATGAGTAGTTTCACTCGCTCTGCCCAAACAGCAGCAGGCTTCCCGTACTCAGGATCGCCCATATATTCTTCAACAAAGTTTTTAACTGTTTCAAAAGATCATCAAACTGTTTCTTCTCTGCTCTCCATCTGAAAAAAGCCAGTGTCATCGTTTTAGTTACATGATTCCTCATATGTTTTGGTTTGGGTGTATGAATCCATATATTCCCGCATATACCATATTGGAAGCAAGTAAGGACACTTTGGTCACCTTGGGCATATCCTGTCTGCGTCTGAAACGTCCTGTCATACTATTGTTTATATCAAATGTGTTTATGTGTGTTGTTTTATATAAGTAACAATCCCTGGAGACCTGAACCAAAGTACAAATAATATTTAGCACAAAGTTTCATTTTCAGCAGTAAATAGGACACAAAATTCATGGACACCATTATAGTGATGTGTGTGCTTTGCAACCTGTACGTATTGACAGTAAGTGGCAGATCGTCGCTGACAAACAGCTCAAAGGCAAATACCAATACAACACTGGTACATGTTATTCAAAAAAACACTGGAGACATAGAAAGGTCACGTCATGTCACAGAGACCGAACCAACCCAGCACAGTTTGAATCCTGTTACAACTCAGGGGAGCGGCATCAGTGCACTGACACAGGAGAACACTGAACACAGATTTAACACAGAGAACACAATCATGAGATATTTCTGGTTTACCCTGCATGCTTGGAAATGCCAGTGGTGAAAGAATTTACTATAGAGGGGCCCAAAGGGTCATCTCTATATTCAGAGTCCTGCTATTGTGTTTAAATGGAAGTGTCAGTTTGTACTCCATGTGCAACATTATCATGTTGTACGGTTTCAAATCGACGAGTGCACACAAGAGTTTGAACTGAAATATACCGACTACTTCAATGTCACTGAAACGAATGAAATTTCAACAAACTGCAAACGGTCTGCGTCGTTCCCTATCCAATATAGTATGACTGACACTGTCATGTCACAATATGTAAGAACGTTTCCAGGCCAATCACAAGTGTTACAAGGTTTTAGATATTTGTAATAAAACTGCGTCCCTGTCGCTGTCCTTTTCTGCTGTTAACTGGACTGAGAGGCAACATTTGGAACTGCGACGCATTGATCTGTCTCCATCTGCTGGTGAGTGACATGTTTGAAACACTGAATATTTAAAACTAAAAACCTAGCCACACACACACAACACACACACACCTTTGTCTGGAGCTCATTGACTGGGGCACTACACAAATGAGGGCTTCTCTGTAAATAGAACGCCAGTTTAATACATGAGGTCAGGCACGGGTCCGGGAGAGGGGGAAGGGAAGGCTACTAAACTAGCACACTCCGTTTTTTGCCCTTATGTCAACTTTCAAGGTTTCTCTGAAAAAGGCACACACACCTGCACCTCTCTCTCTCTCTCTCTCATCTCTCTCCTCTCTCTCTCTCTCTCTCTCTCCTCTCTCTCACCGTACTTCATTACCTGAGTATGTTTAAACAGTTTTCAAAATGTCGTCGGCGTCTTTTTACTTCTCCTTCCCAGGTATAAACAGATTTTCATTTGTGCAGTGACAGAATTTAAAGAAACAGGTACAGGTCACTCAACACAAGAAACAGTTGCATGCAATTCAAAAGCACCAAGAACAACATTTGAAACCTATTCAATCTGTAAAAAGTACCTATGTTCACAATGTCTTGTTTAGCTATCGTATTTGACCAGTTTGGCATTAGAGTATCGCACCAGTCGAAGTTAGGTCTTTTACAATGACAACGTGTTTGAAATGTATCACTTACTATCACTGAAAATAAAATATACTGGTTAGCATTATCGTGTTTCCTCTTAATGTTTATGCTTTGAGGATGAAATGTTGTATTTGAACCAACGTGTGGCAACTATTACATGTGTCCAGTTTTTAAATGATAAAAATGTAGCCATTGTGCAGGGTACATACAGACCCCAGGACCGAATGGATCCAAACCATGTCCAACAGTACTTCAAAGCTGTGTCACTCTGACCAGACCACCTGGTCACATCATCTTCCTGAGCGCCAAAATCTGGCAGAGAAGAAAGCACCGTATGTCAATGATGATATTACTTGGTCGCTGTGGTTCAAAGCAGAAATTTCTCAAGAAGATCCACATACATCATTCCCCTTGTTTCAGTTCCCTGAAGACGTTGGCAATAGAGCAAGTGGAGAAACACCACATATCTTTGTTCTATTTTACCGGCTTTCGTAGTTCAGAGTGCAGACCGTTTACACTGTATTTCTCTGTCCACGCAGAAGACTTGAAACCTCAATGGCTGCCAGGACTGGGCACCTGGAACTGTTCAGTGTCAGTGTGGCCTGACCTGTTTAAACACTTTCTCTGTGATCTAACATCTCAGTGTGCAGAGCATGAAGATGAAGCCCCTTGTCCCTACACCTCCGACAAATGTGGCCCTGGCAAGGTAACGTTTAAATGGTTCTGCCGTGACAGTCATTCCAATGAGTTAAATGAGTTCTAGACCATCACCATAAGCAAGGATGGTTACAGAATTTGGCAACTAGCATTGCGATATACTGTGATAGTACGCCTAAGTAACAGACATGAATACGAAAGTTTAATCCCATGAATTACTGACCCATGCTCATCCATGATAAACTGCAGCATCCTTGTGATAAGATGAGATGGACAGATGGGGCTACCAGCTCTCACTTTCTGTCTTGTCTTCTTTCTCAGGAGATTGTATCCATTCATTAAGGGAAACAAGGCACCTTTACTATGTAAATCAAGCTGAGTAACTCTCCCCCATACTCAAATATGTCAGCCGACAAGGAGCTTTAAAACCAGAATATTTCCTGATTCACTTCTTTTAAGTTTATGTAATTCTCAATTACAAAAAAATCTGTTTGAAAAGAGCTTATGTCAGAAAGGAATTTTTTGTTATAAGTATATATCTAAATATTTGTGTGTGTACATAATTTGTGTGTGTGTGTGTGTGGTGTGTGTGTGTGTGTGTGTGTGTGTGTGTGTGTGTGTGTGTGTGTGTGGTGTGTGTGTGTGTGTGTGTGTGTGTGTGTGTGTGTGTGCAGGGCTTTTTACATGCTTTTGGTATGCTCCTATTTTTTTTTACCTTAGTGAATTGTTTTACCCTAGTGAATTGTTTTCAATGGACAAGGCCTGGATATTGTTTATACCTTTTAGCTTGTGATAGCAGTTGTCTTAAGAAGCCCCCAAAACAGGGGCCAAATTTATGAGAAATAAGTTGTTGGAGTGCAGCCCGGTTCAAGTGTTATGATTTCCTATGAGTGTATATATATATATTCTTTTGCTTCTTAGGTGGCACTTTTGGTTAGTTTTTTTTGAAAACTCAACAAACATACTACGGTATTGCACACCAGCCTTTTTCTGGTATAGCATTCTTTTTAAAACGAAAAGGCACAGGAGTCAAATTACCACTTTTCCGCGGTCACTGAGGAGAAACAATCAGGTTTCGAAATATCGGTATCTGACCAGGAGTTATATGTTAGTGAGCTTCCTCCCCATTGGAGATGGTCTCCCGCTTCAGAGACTATAAGCTTGCAGAAGGTTCATTTTGAGAAGCATTTATTATTCCCATTCACACACTCAAGCACATACTGTCAGTTAGGCAGATTCATCTACCTCTGCAGATATGAAGGCTTATCACCCCCCCTATTTCTACGATGTGAGACATAAGAGCAAGCTTTGTTTATATATATATATAATATATATATATATATATATATATATATATATATATATATATATATATATATATATATATAGATATATATATATATATATATATATATATATATATATATATGTATATGTGTGTGTGTGTGTGTGTGTGTGTGTGTGTGTGTGTGTGTACATGCATACTTACGTACACACACACATGCATACAAATGTACATATACATGCATATGTACATACATTCATTCATACATACATACTACCATGCATGCATGCACACATATATACATGCATAGATACCTATACACGTCTGATGATGAAAAGATATTAAATAAAACAATTGAACCGTAGTGAACCGAACACATGCCTGTAAACATACGTACACACAAACAAACGTAAACACGTACAAACAAACACATATACCACACCCTCATACACTCGTGCATGTTTTAATTGTGTTAACCATGTTTATCCCCGTCTGTCCTTCTCCTTGGCAGGTTGATGCTGGAGGGAGTTGCTACATCTTCAACATAATAAAGAGTGGTAGAATCTCTCGGTCAGATGCCAAGAATAAGTGTGAAAAACTGGGGACTTCTCTGGTCAGTCTGGAGACTGCACAGGGGTGAAGGCCTTCAGGGAGGTCATGAAATATTTCACTGGTGGAGACCTCTGGATTGGAGCGGCAACGGCAAAGTTCCGCCAAGTGAAGCCATCCCTGAATCATATGTAACTACAAACAAGTGTTTGTATTGCGTCTTTTCTTCCATGATCTTAGTTCGTTATCCAAAGGCTCGGCTCGTGACAATTCAATACATCTGAATAGATTAAGTAGCGAAGTAAAACTATCTGATGCTTTTGTTTGTGGTTTGTACCAAACTCATACAAATGGTCTTTTCCATCAAATTGCAATTTTTTCAACAAAACGTAATCTCAACATAGTACACAAAACACCAAACGTAATGTTCATAAAAATTGTCTGTGTGCAAGATCTTTTTTTTTTTTCTGAGAACAAGAAAAAGAAAAACAAACAAAACAACAACAAAATTAAAATACTGGACAACTGAGGACTTTTTGTCAACTTATCCCCCCCCCCCCCCCCCCCCCCCCCCCCCAGTACATCCCCAAGAAGTTTCCCAGTCATTTGTGTTCAGGGATTTGATATCGTTACAGTTATCATTCATTAGTTCTTTTTGCTTGCTTCTCTCTCTCTCTCTCTCTCTCTCTCTCTCTCTCTCTCTCTCTCTCTCTCTCTCTCTCTCTTTCATTCATTTTGTGTGCAAAATATGTAATGTCTTAGAAGATGAGGACCATATGTTGTGTAAATGTGTGTTTTGTATAATGACATCTTAACTTTGGTGTCAGTCAATATGCAGTCTTGGTGAGAAATGGGTCTGTTTTCAATTTTAGGAAGCTTGGTGTATTTCTGATTAATTCCATGAAGTTAATACAAGCTTTTGTTGACAGATTCACGCAAGAAAGCTGATTGGTTGTAATGTATGTGTCTTTTAGTTACATGTTAACTTGACCTTATTTCTAGGGGCTGGGGGCCTGAGGATATAAAGATTGTTCATTGTTCTCACAAGGGTTCGGTGTTACAGGAAGAAACCTCCCAGCCAAAGCCGACGAGACCAGCAGACAGCCCAACAGCAGCAAGAGACAGGCAAGGGGACAACTTGATGAAGCTATTGTAACCGTTTTGAAACACTCCATCTTCGACCAACGCAAGACATGAAAACCTGTGTGAACATGACCACGAAATGGAACACACTGTGGCTTCACATTCGAGTCATGCGGTTTGGTTGGATGGTCCGGTAAGGTTGGAAAATGATGCTTTGAGCCTGAACGATAGTGCTATAACTGGACGTACATGTGTGAGTACATCGATAGCTGTGTCCTCTCTCCACCAACTAACATGAACATCGAGCCGGTCTATGAAAGCCTCGTGACAGGTGTCAGTACACGTGTGATAATAAATACTTTCTGAAAGATGCCATTGTGTGATGGCCACTGGATGCGACACAACAGAAACCTCCATGGAAGTCAAGCCATGGGTGTACCAACTGGTATGCTAGAACTGCAGAGCCAACTGGCGAAAGACACCACCACAAATCGAACAGCTGCACACATGAAATCAGTAAAACTCCTACACAGAGAAATTCCCTGGTGTCAGCCTTTCCCCTCTGTCAGCCGGACTTTCTCTATGGCCAGAGGGTATTTCCTCACTGTCAACGCGACTTTCATCAGAATCAGCCCAACAGAAATGAACTCTGGTCACACCTTGTCACAGCCACAAAAGTATGGTGTCGTTTCTTTCAACCCAAACGGATAGGTAGCACCCCAGAAACATCACGTTAAGAGTCTGTTACCAGTATGATGTCATCCTCCATGATGATTTCACAACATTGCAATTCAGTTTTCCTACTTTTTAAATGACCGATTCATTTGCATCTGTTGACGTTATTTTCCAGTAAACAAGTAGGGTAACTTTTGCTCCCATAAGAAAACGTAACACAGAGTAACTTTTATTCAAGACTGGCACA
The DNA here is from genome assembly GCA_016801955.1 of Conus betulinus. NCBI lineage: Eukaryota > Metazoa > Mollusca > Gastropoda > Neogastropoda > Conidae > Conus > Conus betulinus. The sequence goes on from JADBJO010024310.1 coordinate 7,537, forward strand.
GCCTTTTAAACTGGAATAAAGTCAGACAAAGACCAACAACAATCAAATAGTGGGGGAAAAACAAGAGCAGGCCAACAACTCAACTGTCTTCATAATAATGACTGGCAAAGATTTGGGGTTTAATTTTTGTTTTAAGAAAAAAAAAAAGGGGGGGGGGGAGGGTTGAATGATGAGAAACTGGAAACATGAAACTAAGAAAACATATTATAGACATGAAAACTCTTCACTAGCTGCATGAGGTAACCATCGTAACCCCCTTTGAAGGCAGATATTTTTGTATTGCCTGCCCTGAGGCCTTTCGTCCGCTGGATTGAAACTCATCAGGGAGACACGGGTGGTTGTGTCTGTGCTCCTGTCGTCAAGTAGAGACACACCACAGTCTATAATACCGTGGTGTTCTCACCACTAAGGGTTAAAAAAAGAATCCAACAGCACCCCTAAAGCAGCCAGCGAAGGGTAGTAAACGAAAGTGTGGGGAGGAAAAGAGTTGCTGAAAAACTAAAGACATTATGCAAACAGTATGAAATGTAGGGGACAATCTTTGAGCCTACGATTGAGGATCCACCCAGGGGTGCAAGGGAGATCAAAAGACAAACACAAAGACGGACAGAAACAAATACAAATAACCTCGATTTAATCGAAACGAAATGAGAAAAAACGTGAGGCAGGGAACAGTAAACAATAAACAGTAAAAAAGTAGGGTAACTTTTGTTCCCATAAGAAAACCTAACACAGAGTAACTTTTATTCAAGACTGCGCTTGTTTTTCCCCCCACACTAGTAGATTGTTCGTCTTTGTATTTGTCTGACTTTATTCAAGTTTAAAGGCTGTGCCAGTTTTGAATAAAAGTTACTCTGTGTTAGTTTTTTCTTATGGGAGCGAAAGTTACCCTGCTTGTTTACTGTCTATTGTTTAGTGTTCCCTGCCTCACTTCTTTCTCAATTTCGTAATTTTTCCAGTTTATCTATGTATTTTCTTTTACTTATTATCACATCTAGAGGCGTTTTTTCCGGTCATTTATGACTGGATCAAGCACTTCTGATCAGTCTTTATATCTTTTTACACAGTTCACAAAACACTAATCTTCTTTTTGACTGTTTTATATTTCTCAGCCTAGCAGCAAAAGCCCAGAAACATTCTACTTCTTGAATGCAAAGGAATAACACACGTGTACATGCACAGAAGCATAGAAACAGACTGAAAGAGATAATTGTACACCTACTGTGAATAATATGTTCTCGGAGAGAGAGAGAGAGAGAGAGAGAGAGAGAGAGAGAGAGAGAGAGAGAGAGAGAGAGAGAGTAAACTAATGGAAGAGGATATGCTACTTGTCTTGTTTTTTGGATCATTTCTGCTATGAATGAAAAAGAAGTTGGTAAACTGACTGCTTTTCATGTGTGTAATTGTTCTCTCTCTGTCTCCTTATATCTTGTCTCTCAATCTTTTGTGTCTGTCTGTCTGTCTGTCTGTCTGTCTGTCTCTCTCCTCTCTCTCTCTCTCTCTCTCTCTCTCTCTCTCTCTCTCTCTCCCTCTCTCTCTCTCTCTCTCTCTCTCTCTCTCTCTCTCTCTCTCTCTCTCTCAGTTAAATACATTCCTTACATCTCGTCTTCATATTTTGGAAATCTAAACTTGTTAGTACAGCTGTACTTATAACTAGTATTAGATACACCACAGTGCTGTAATAGTCTGGATTTGCTTCCTGACATTTGCCATTAAACACTTGAATAGTATAATTGTGTGTGACGGGACGTAACTTCTCCAAAATCGATACAATTAGCTTGTCTTTCTACATATCTCTTCAATACTATGGGATTCAACTACATTTTTTACTCTGTGTGTGTGTGTGTGTGTGTGTGTGTGTGTGTGTGTGTGTGTGTGTGTGTGTTATTATCATTATCATTGTTATCATCAGCATCATCATTATCATCATCACTATTATTGTTATTATTATTATTATTATTATTATTATTATGTTGATGATAAATACTTACATAACGCCTATCCTCGTCTAGAGACCAAGCTCTAACTGCTTTACAATCCACACTCATGCTGCTTGCCTGGAAAGTGCCACCAAAGAGATGCACTTCATTCTGTAGTTTCCTGTGTCATCCAGTCAATATCATTCACTTAATGTCCTTGCTTCTTTCATTCTTTCCATTTCTCACGCAGGGTGCATGCTACGTGTAACGTGTCATCCATACCAACGGCCAAACTGGCCTTCTCTTCCAAAAGTTGATGATGGGATTCTACGTGTGTGGAAGATGGCATGCGTGCGTTCACACACGGAACCTCGTTTTATAGTCTCATTCGAAAGACTGTATGAGAAATGGAGTCAGAACGATGGTAACTTCGAGGGAAAAATTCTCCTGTACCGAAACGGCCCAGTGGAGATTCAAACCCGTAACACCAGGATCACCAAGATTACAAGCCCGGTACTCTACCACTGAGCTATTCCAGCCCCCTATTCCTCTCTCTCTCTCTCTCTCTCTCTCTCTCTCTCTCTCTCTCTCTCTCTCTCTCTCTCTCTGTGTGTGTGTGTGTGTGTGTGTGTGTGTGTGTGTGTGTGTGTGTGTGATGTATGGCTTTTCCATCTCAGATCCATTAACGTTCTTGCAGGTACGCACACACTTTATTCTGGGAGAGTGGAGCTCTGGTTCTCTTTTTAACGAAAGGAGGAGAATGGCGTACTACGAACAAGGCATATTGTGCTTGTTGAAATCCTCTAGATTCATTTTTTCAGTCAAGGTACTGTCAGGATCCTTCACACAAGGCTTTGTATGTGAACCCCCTTTCCTTTTGGATCACGGCCACATCAGCACACCTGTCACACTTCCATTGCCACGCATCACGACTACGTCACGTGTTCATCTCGAAATTTGTCCTATGCAGTACCTTACTCACGAGCTACTGGCCTGTGATGAGAAAAGTCAGTGCCGGGAACTAGAGAACACTGAGACATGGTATAGGGCGACTTGCAGTATGCCCCAGGGAGTGACACAGCCGTATTTTTTATTGCGACCTATCTGGAGACTTCGTGCCTTACAGCCTGGTGTGTGATTATCGAAAGGATTGTTCTGATGGACGTGACGAAAACTTCTGTGAGTATCCTATGTGCAAGGAAGACATGAAGGACTGTGGGCATGGAAAGGTTTGTGCTCTTACATTTCCAAAACATTTTCCTTGTCTTCTTATCTGTTCTTGAAGATTACTATATTAAACATCTAAATATGGCTTGCAACTCTGAAATCCTCAGATTCGTCTTTCTGTTTCATCCCTACACCCTCTCAGTGTTATTCGTTTTCATGCTGTCCAATATGGCTACCGCATGCACAGCCACACATTCTACTTTGTTTTGTGGCAGTCCCAACGGCAGCTGTCCAAATTCTTGGCCATTAGATTTCAGCATCCCCCTTTTCAGACCTATCATTCCCAGCAACAGAATGATTTAGCCACAGACAAAGTTTCTATTATTCGTCGTCTGCCACTGGTCATGTAATAATTACATAAGGAAGCATCATGGAGGACAGCAGCCAGCTGGGGCCAGACAACGTCAGCATAAGCTGCAGTGAATCCTAGCTCCCTGCCAGCAGACAGATGACCTTTGAACTAGTTTTGTGTGTGTCCATGTTTGTGCTCATTATCCAAACATTCAGTAGTTACTTACAACATAGTGCTCATTATTCAGATCAGTGGTTACCTACAGGTCCCAGCCATCATTTCACAGGTAGGGTAGGCTCTTTACCTACTTTATCTACAGTCCTTCTGTTCATCAGTCCCATTGTTGTCTGTGTTCTACAGTTGCTGACCTTGTCATTTGTGTGACCATTTGATTAATTCTATCACTTGTCAGCAACATCAAAATTTTGTGTTTTCCAATATTACTTGGGGAAGACAAACTGTCCCAGCATATTCTGATACAGAGCAAGATAATTTTGATTAAAGAAAAAAAAAAAGGTTTTCAGAAAACATGCGTAGACGTTCAGGGCATTAGTTGATGCCAAAGTTAGCTACAAAATTACCAATGCAATTTGCGTTTGTGGAAAGGCAAATGGAGAACTGTAATCATGATGCACAGGAATTCCCTCAAAAAGAGAAAGAAGCAAGGACACATAGAGGAAATCCGAGCACTGACCTTGAGAGAGATGAAGTTGATGAAGATGAAGAAAATAGTTGTTTGCTGTCTCCAATATTTAAAGGAAACGACAACGATGCATTCCTCAACGATGTCAAACTTGCTTTCAACAGAAATGAGTAAACGTGGGGAAAACGTCACAGCCTGTCGTACCAAGATTGTTAACAGCACACACTAGCTAGCTTCGAGATGAGAATCTGCGCAAAGAATGAAAGGGAAAAAGTGACCAGCAACTGTTAAACCATGACTGTCCCTAGTGTTTGTGCCAACATTTTATGGCATCTTCCTGGCCATGTGAGCAACTCTGACCTCTTAATCTATCCAACAGTGAGGCGTTATACATTCAGCCATTGCACCAGCAGAACTTTTGAACGATGTGTTGCCATAGGCACGCCAGAAGGATATTATGTAAATGTATGTAGATGTTCTGGTTGCCACAATAAAATGCATTAGAAAGATGGACAAATCAAGGGCAAGTCTGCATATTGCAGAAACGAAGAAAGAAGAAACCAGATTGGGAGGGGGGGGGGAGCGGTTAGTTTCCCTTTTTAGACCACAAATCAGAGTCGCAATCCCACTTACAAAATAGAAAAGACAAACTCTGCTCCTAGTTGGCAGCAAAACTCGTTACAATTACCACCAAGTGCAATGGATCGACAAGTGAGTGAGTTTTGTTTTACGTTTTGTTCCTGGTACTATTTAAACATAGGAAAGTGAACCACTGACGTTTGACAGAAGGTATGGAGATCACTCACTGGTGATTCTGGGTTTTGGAAACCATGTTAAGTGTGTGATATTAAATGATGTAAATGATTTGCCACCAGTTTCAGAACAACATGTAAAGATGAATGAGTGAGAACACTGACACTGATAATAGACATATAGACAAACCACCAGCCAAACAAATTATATCATCATGTCTTTGTTATCCTCAAGGATTGCTGCCACCAGGGTTTCTTAGAGAGACAGAAGGTGTTTTTTGTTAGAATAACAAATGACTGAAAAAGTAAATGAAGAAATAACCCATCAACATTTAATAATGGACACTCTGAAGGCAGCTGTTAATCTAGGTAGTAAAACATGGTTTCACGCTCCCCATTGATCATAACAATGGCTTTACAACTCGGATTTTGTATATCCTAATATCAGTAAACTGCAAAGATGTTTAAACAAAGGGGCAAACAAAGTGGATTAAATGCATAGTCAAATTAGCGTTTTAACCTGGGAAGAAGTTTTTAGCACTCTAAAACCCTCTACTTAAAAAGGAAGGCATGTGACAACATCTGTTTTGAACTAATCACTGCTGTAGGGCAGCTCCCAGAAATATGGCATTGCTGACGTTTGGCGTACTTTGGCAATGTTACAGAAGCTCAAGTTTGTTGTACTTCTTTTGAAGTCCAGTTTGAAACCTTCAGAGAAAGCCTAGTGGCTGGGAGATGTGACTGACTCTGGGTCAACGACAGTCACTCCATATGTAGACAGAGTCTGCAATTTGTCAGAATGTTGTACATATCTGCTAAAATAAAAATCCGTTCATCTAATATCACAGAAATTGTCCGGATTTATTGGGAACATTACTGCAATATTTCAAGCTGTAAGTGTGTGATCTACGTCCTTATTGTGCCTCGATGAGGATGAGAGAGAGAGAGAGAGAGAGAGAGAGAGAGAGAGAGAGAGAGAGAGAAAGAGAGAGAGACAGACAGACAGACAGACACAGACAGACAGAGAGAGAGAGAGAGAGAGAGAGAGAGACTCTGGGGAAAGTACAGGGTGATTCTGAACAGCCCTATGGCTTGTCGTCACAGAGAAGAGAACTGGAATGGTGAGTCTACAGTGCACAGTATACATCTGATTAATTTGAATGTAAGGCCCACATTTAGCCAGCAGTTCACATAGCAGCTTTCTTGATGGGACTATGGTTGCGACTGGGTTGCACCAGAAGTTTGATGACTGCCTATTATTTCAAATCAACTATTTTGAAAGTGAGAGTCCATTTTTCTTTTTTCTTTTTTTTTTTTTTTTTTTGCTTTACAATTATACTAGAAACAAATAAGATGGGGAGGGAGAGGGGGGACGCTGAGCTAAAATTTAACTATGCTACGACCCTCAGAAAATTAGAACACGAGAAGAAACCATACCCCACCCTGAAACGCTGTCACAAACGACTGTTGGAACTGGTATGCAAGTCAAAAGACACAGCATATATTTCGCTGGTCAAGACAATATTTTCGCTGTTCACGTCAAATCACTCTGGAAGCAAACTTTTATGACATTGAAATAATACAGTCAGTTCGGAAGCAGTTGGTATTTATTCCTGGCTTGAAGTATTTGATACCAGGTGGAAGGAACAAATGGACAAAAACTCTTCTGTCAGACCTGACTTATCAGCTCATGCTGTTGATGTTTCATCAAGGTCATTGTAAAATGTGAATCTATGTGCATTTCTTCAGCATCTAAGCTCCAGTACTGCAAAAGACTCAGGGAGACCAGGCTGTATGGGATATTTGTCACTTCAAACAGTTGCGTTGCTGTCACTACTCAAAGGGCGGTGGGAGGGGAGGGGAGGGGGGGGAGCACATTTTTAGACAACCTGATGGTACATGACGTGAATTGTACAATTGTGTGTATGTCTGTGTTAAAACAAAGCAAAGTAAAGGCCCGTGCCACCTCTGTAACTGGAGATACTTGTGCATATACCACATCTAAACGAGTGAGATTGGGAACACATCTCAAGGTGAAGGGAAATGACTGTTCCATTCACAAACTTTCATAAACGTAGGTCCCAAATCACGTTAAGCCATTGAAACTAAACTCTATCAGAAATGGTGGGTCTGGATACACCCCGGCTTTCAGCTCACATCACACAGACTGCTCGCTTGTAGCATTCTCAGGATGTATGCAGGTGCATGGCCAGAGATAGTTATGCAGGCAGACAGGTGATAGAATTACAGCACGTTTTGCCTGGTTCTGCTCTAAGTCATGGATCGTAGATAACGAAAAAAAAGATCTTGGCACAGTTAGAATTACAAAACTCAGTTTAAAGGATCTGCCATGTTTATCTTTGTTGAACACTTCTAGTAATCATTGCTTGACCAATGGCAGACAAGAAGTAATCAGAGTTTACATAGGCTTATCTGGGGGGAAATGATTAATTCAAACCATTTTGAGGATGACGTTGCTAGTGGTCCTTTGATGCCCACGTATCATACCTGAAATTATTATAAAAAACTCTACTAGATTTGACTCCATAAGAGTGGGCAGAGTCTGACCAACACAACAGACCCTAGACATCAAGTTGTACAGCGTCCTGGAGGACCTGCAGACATCAAGCTGTACGGCGTCCTGGAGGACCTGCAGACATCAAGCTGTACGGCGCCCTGGAGGACCTGAGGACATCAAGCTGTACGGCGCCCTGGAGGACCTGCAGACATCAAGCTGTACAGCATCCTGGAGGACCTGAGGACATCAAGCTGTACGGCGGCGCCCTGGAGGACCTGAGAGACATCAAGCTGTACCGCGTTCTGGAGGACCTGAGGACATCAAGCTGTACAGCATCCTGGAGGACCTGAGGACATCAAGCTGTACCGCGCCCTGGAAGACCTGAGGACATCAAGCTGAATGGCGTCCTGGAGGACCCGAGGACATCAAGCTGTACGGCGTCCTGGAGGACCTGAGGACATCAAGCTGTACGATGTCCCTGGAGGACCTGAGAACATCAAGCTGTATGGCGCCCTGGAGGACCTGAGGACATCAAGCTGGACGGCGCCCTGGAGGACTTCAGGACCACAGCTTTTGTCGTGGACTGTGTAGTGAACATGTGATGGAGTGAAAAGGAAGGAAAGAAAAGCAAGAAATCCACGGATTGCTGCTGACAGTAATGAGGTCAGCAGTTAATAATGAAACTAAGTTATGTATGCCCTGTGCATTCAAACGAGCTTTCATGGAGAGGAAATGCGAGGCCCTAGCCAAGGGCATGCTAGCAGGTCGCCATCACCTATGCACAAACGTTGTCATGAATCAGCAAGGATCGAATCTGTTGAAGGGTTCACATCACCAAAAAGTTCCACTTATCCGTATTCCGCGGACACCATAGACCATAGGTTTTTTCTGTTGGCCTGAAGAAGTGTCAACAGTAACCCAGTATCTCTCAGAAAGGTTTGGAATGTTGATAAGATTTTCTTTTGGAGCAAACTCCACTTCCATGGGCAATTCTCAAAACTCTTGTGAGATCTGAACACTTGCATTCGGCAAAGAAAATTAGTTGAATGAGAGTCTACATCCTTCTGGTACTATTCCTACCCATCTATTTAGCACCTGCTTTGTCAGATTTTTCACATGTATGTACAAAATGTGATTATACTGTGTTCTATTGAATATGTGGCAATCTGACAGATGCAAGATTTCGTTGTCGTCTTTTGCAAGACCTGTGATGTTTCCTCTTACGTGTTTTAAAAGATTACAGGTTTTTGAATGTGTGTGTGTGAGAAAGTCCCTGACGTCTATTGTTCAGTGTGTAAATAGGGGGGCACACGCTGTCGGGACAACTGGACATGTCTTGAAGACGATCGTGGGAGATATTGTTTTGACAGGGATTATTCATTTACTGAATTAAGCCCACCAGCTGTAGTCAATTTTGATATACTTGATGGATTCACCGTGACCCCTTTACCAGAAAGCAGCATGCGGTGCCCAGAGACTCATTTTCAGTGTCACAACAATGGTTACTGTCTCCCTGTCCTATGTCAGGTGTAATGGCATCATGGACTGTCCGGATCATGAAGACGAAGCTGACTGTAAGAATTTCAAGACTTGCCGGGGATATTATCGATGTCGTGACAGACACAAAATTGTCTGTGCACATGTGAATCACCTGTGTGATGGTGTGCCTCAGTGTCCCCTCCATGATGATGAACTGATGTGCTCCGCTATTTGTCCTGACTCTTGTGTTGTTATGGGTTTTGCATTTTTCTGCAAATCACACTTTTCTAATCAGCTCTTTCCCACAATTACGATACCTCGAAGCTTTTATAATGAAATACGTATGAGCGACGTCGCTCAAAACACCATGCTGATCCACTTGGGCGTACAGTCATGTGGATGGAGGACGTTAACAAAAGTTGTTTTGCCAAATCTTCACAGTTTAGATCTAAGTATGAATCTTCTTCATTCCGTCAACTTCAGTCACTTTGATGGAATGCCTCAACTTCGAAGATTTGAATCTGGCAGGTAATCCTATATCTGGTAGATTTGTGTATGTCTCTAAAAAATATGTTTATCCATCACTAGTGATCTTCAATATTTCAAGTACCCAAGCAAGTTCTCCTCAACATGTCAACCTTGTCAGCTCTTATGCCCAATTTACGAAGACTAGATTTGTCAAGGAATAGAATAAAGGCACTGCAAGAGCAACACTTGTTTCATAATCTTTATTTTTTGAATTTACAAAGTTGTCCCATAACTGACTTTGCTCCAGGCTTCATGAAAAACATGACAGTTCTTAAGTATGGTTTTTGCTGACAATTTTAAATTGTGGTTGTCCTGTTGTTTTTAACCGGATAATTTCAGAGGTGAATGTTTGGCCCCATCTGATGAAATCTCTTCATGTGATGACTTGTTGAAATCCGTTGCTTACCGTTGTGCTCTGGCATTATTTTTGCAGTGCTTGCTGTTCTGGGGAACTTTGGTTGTTTTGTTTTACCATCTCTGTTTTTTGACAGAAAGCACTGGGACTAGTTTTTGTCGTATTGGTCCTTCATCTGTGCGTTTCCGACTTTTTGATGGGGAGTCTATTTAGTCATTATTGGTGTTGGTGTTTGACCAGATTTATGCTGGTAGCTACATTTGGACTGAAACCACATGGAAAAAGAGTTTAGCCTGCAGCAGTGCAGGGTTCTTTTCCTTGTTGTCGTCTGAAGTATCAGCATTCCTGATCTGTTTCATCACTTTGGATCGTTTTCTCCCCCCTTGTGCTCCAGTTTCCTTATAGTCAGATTCGTTTTGGAGCCAGATCAGCTCACGTAGCTTGTGTTATTATATGGGCACTGGGTCTATCGCTGGGTATGGTGCCTTTGCTCCCTGTAACCTCACACTGGGGTTTTTTTCCACCAAACCAGTATCTGCATTCCACTGCCTGTCACCAGAGCTGACTCTCCTGGTCATATTTATTTATTCAGTACCATGATTGTTTGCAACCTATTTCTCTTTCTCATGAGTGGTGTGGGTCAGTTTTCTTATTTACTGGCTGGTGAGAAGTAACAGTGCATCTAAACAGCTAACAAATATCAAAGCATTTGATATGACTGACAATTCACAATCCAAGGAAACAACCTTTGCCAGGCGTCTACTATCTGTAGCCATGTCTGATTTTCTGTGCTGGCTTCCTGTTGGTCTGGTGTGGGGTCCTGGCCACCACTGGCATCGTCATTCCAGAGGAGATCAACGTGGGAATGGCATCCCCATTTTTGTCTTGCCTCTGAATTCAGCATTCAATCCATTCCTCGCTACGCTTTGAAACATAACATTAGAAAAACGGCGTAAAACACAAGAGATGCGCTTTCTGAAAATGTTACGCGCTCGGCAAAGTGGTAGCACTTGAGTTTGAAAAAAAAGTAAGAAAATAAAAAGAGAAGAGAAAGAGACAGAAACTCATACGTCTAGACTATGTAACGGCTGTACTGAAAGTAACTTGTCACCAGCAGGCTGGCTCCGCCTGCATGTTTCTGGCTGCATGGAATCAACAAGACCCATTTCACTATCACTCTTCTCGCCCTTCTGTGCTCTGTGGTCTCCTTACTAAGTGTGTCCCTTCCTCACTTTGGACCGTTACCACCTGGCATTGTTAGTAGTATCACAATTACACACCAACTCCAGTTCTTACCCCTTCCTTCACCACGCTAGTAGTCTGTCACATCCCGCGCTGCCAGTGGGGTTACAAGCACCTTTTTCAAGCACAACAGACTTCTGTATGTTTGACAAGTACACTGATTCTAATTTTCATTGTTCTTGGTGACTGGAAAAAAAAAACAGCATGAAAACCAAGGTGGAACTGAGTGCAATCAGACTGAACAGGAACAAGGCTCATTGTGACCTTCCACCCGTCCACGACCCACTACTGAGTAATACTCACTGTAGCTGCCAGCAGGCTGCCCTCTGCCAGACTATCGGAGACAAGAACAGTAGTCAAAATATGTCTAGTTAGGACATTTTCCCCCTGAGCCCATACGTCTGTGTCCATCATTCGAATGTTCCATCTACAGTTCGATGCCATCACTGGTGTCAATGGTATATACAGCAATATATACTTGTTAACTGTCGTTGTCGACAATCGCCTTGAGCAAGACAGGGGAAATGGAGGGTGAACAGTGTGTTGCAGAATTTGATAGGAAGTGACAGAAAAACCACGGATCACTGCGTCAGAGGGTGTTGTGACTTTCTGGTCTCATGTCCCCATGCCTGTCTAGTTGCATTATTTCTATGTCGCGCATACCAGCTCCCCATTAACATCCTTACTTACCACACTGTTCCACATCTAGCAGTCGACAGGGAGCAGTTAATATCAGGTCGTCCTGAGAAAAAAAAAAACACCAGAGGAAATGTTGCATTGATGAAGGATTCGATTCATTTCCCCTCTGTAACAAAAGTAAATGCTAAATCGCAGAGATACCGTGAGACAGTGTCTCCTTTTGGAGCACGCCACCACATCATCCATGGACACTCGGCGATACATGTTACCCTGATATGAACTCACAATAGGTGCAGATGCGGAGAACAAATCCAAAATCTGTGTGTGTGTGTGTGTGTGTGTGTGTGTGTTGGCGTGTGTGTGTGTGTGTGTGCATGCCATTGCGTCGTGTGTGTGTGTGTGTGTGTGTGTGTGTGTGTGTGTGTGTGTGTGTGTGTGTGTGTGTGTGTGTGTGTGTGTGTGTGGTGTGTGTGTGATTGTGAGAAAGGGAGGGACAGAGATATAGAGTGAAAAGGAAATTATCAGCACAAGTTTGCTTTTTTTCAGATAGTGGGAATACCGTTCACTCTGAAAACGTTCCAGGTATGGTTACTGAAGCTGAAGATCTGCTGGAAAATTTCTGTTGAAATCACCAATATATAAGGAAACAACAGGTAATATGGAATGTGCTCGTTTGCTTAGTAAGTCCAGGTTTTTGTTTTGTTCCCTCCCAGCTGTTTTGAAAAAAACTGTGGAACACTGTTAGTCATTCTTTTGCTAATTAATAATTGGCATCCCTTCTTCAGGCAAGAGAGTGAGAATTTGAAACTCGCGTTCTCTTTCCTCTTTTGTTCCCTTCATCTTTTCCTTTAACAGTTCCTGAGTGTTTTAATCAAACAATACTTATACTCCTTTGTGTGTTGACGACTTTGATATGAACGTGGTCGAGGTTTGTGCGTATTTGAAAAAAAAAAAATACAGGACAGGGATGGGAAAACGGGGGTTATTTTCGAATTCCAGACTAAACTTTGCCAAAAGCCAGTGATAATTTCACACGTACACACACACACACACACACACACACACACACACACACACACACACATATATATATATATATATATATATATATATATATATATATATATATATATATTATATATCTATATATATATATATATAATAAAACAATAAATTCCAAGGATAGTACCGAGCACCATTCCAGCAACTTACAGAGCAGCTAGGTGTTGCAATGACTGCAAGAAATATTGAATTATAAACAAAGCTTGCTCTTATGTCTCAGATTGTAGAAATAGGGGGGTGATAAGCCTGGAACATGAAAGATTTTCAAAGCAAAGGCTTTCAAGGTAACGAAAACAGTTTATGATTCAACGCTCTTCAAATTTCAAAATCCCTCTCCTGACAAGAATCGCAAAGGTAAAACTCATCTGGGGTTTGCCTTTGAACATCTTGGGTCAGGAAATCTTTACAGTCAAAGGTAAACTTCAGCTGGTCGAAACAAACTTCTCAATTCGAAAAAAAACATGGATCCTCTCACTCGAAGATCAGTCATTAGGACGCCACAGTTCTGGCCTAAAATTCAGAGGCAAGATTCTTTTTCCTTTCAATATACACAACCAGTATATCTGTCTTAACACTAGAAGCCCCCTCCAGGCACATATTGTTGTCTTTTCTACTATAGAGCAGATTATTCCATTCATTTATTCATACAATACCATTGTTCTTCCAGTTAACTTTGCAGAGGCCGTGAATGTTCCAGGAGAATCTATCCACCTTGCAGGCCAGTTCTTTCCATATTAGAAATCACCGATGTGTTTTTTATATTCAGACTGCAAATGTGAAGATGTTCCTTTCACAGATACTCTGAGGTTATTTTCTGTAAGACACCTTTGTTTTTACCTGGTGGAGGCTGACAGATGATATTGTCATTGCTGTCTGCAAGATGTCTGGTAAGATCTTTGAAATTTTCTTTTTCCATGCAGTATGACATACGGGAGTGGAACTCATAATCCAGACCATCCCTCTTCAGTTCGAGTTTTTTTCCTGTTGGATTCATTGTCCACATATTGAAAGTAGTACTAGGTTACAGGACCAACAGTCGCTGATAATTGCTGGCCCTACTCATTGTAGGGATAGGGAAGCTATCTGTGGATTTGTCGGTGGTTCGATAAAAGTTCTGAAGTGGAATATTTCTGTCATGGATGTATAAGACGACAAAATCTTAATTGAAATGTATTTCTGATACTGTACTGAAACTTCAAACTAGCTTTAAAGTTGGAGTGGCATAAGAAATGTTTGATTCATTTTGAATTTAAATATACAGAACTTTGGAAGCGGCAATGAAATAGAGGACTGTAAGAACTACCCACATTTTCATGTACAAAAAACAAACAAAGAAATGGTGCACTGAGAGTGTCAAAGTCAATACTGTGTGTTTTTCACCATTATTTATTGTATCAACAACCAGTTGCCAGAATAATTTCTGATGCCTGCAATTTCAAAGCATATGATAAAATAATGTATTCTACTTGTTTGCAAAACGTACTTTTTAGAGTCGTTTTAACAGCCATGTTTTCAAGAATTACCTGCAATGCAAATATACTATGCAACACTCGAACCTGAAACTATGTTTATCCTAAGTTTCAAAAGGGGGTGACTGAGGGCGGAAAATGAAGCAAAATTTGTAAAGAGAGGGGGTTAGTTACCGCCAAAGACACAGACAAACAGAGTACAGGACTAGAGTGTCTAGTCATGCACTCTGTCTGTGTCCTTGGTGATAAGTAACCCCCTCTCTTTCCAAATTTTTGCTTCATTTTTATCCTAAATGACCGTATTTCGTCCATTCTTCTAAATATCTTATTCCATACCAGGTTTATGTTTATTTTTTTTCTGAGTTTTAATGGCTGCATTTGGGTGTTAGGTCCAATATAAATATTTCATGATACGCCTTTGTTTCTTGAAAGCTGACGTCATTCGTTTAAGAACCATTAGATACAAGACCAAGTCAAGCTACTTTAAAAATTCAGCACGTCTCTTTTATTTGTATATTTCCATTCGCTCTTATGCTTTGAAATTAATTGCATATATTCGTGTTCCTTCAGGGTTTAACATATCTTTGATGGCAAAGGTTTTTCTCTCGGACTTTTTTTCATTACTGGCTGTGTGTCCTACTTTGATACCGTTGTTACCGAAGACTGACTTGGCAAGCGTCTAATTCATCGATTCTGATTCTACGTTTGCTTTACACCGTCCACGCGGCTTTCCAAATGTGTTTAAATAGTGTTGTCTACTTAGTCTGACGTGTACACGACAGTGATATGTTAGTTACTGCCAAGGACACAGACAAAAAGAGTCAGGACTAGAGTGGTCTAGTCATGCATGGGTAGATAGGCGACCCCACCCTCCACGAGTCTCCCACCATGGGTAAATGGGTCCCTGCAGCCTTGCAGGCTGCCTTGGGAAAGGCAAAGGCTACGGGAGTAAACCCCTAACGAAAAATCCGGAGTGGAGCCCCTGAGATGGCTTGGTGGTGAAAATGACATCATCACTCTGACAGCTCCTGCAGTCCAGTAGTGATCAAGATGTTATGCCCCTGCATCCCTCTTGGCAACAGAATTCATTCAAAAAGATCTACCACAAAGAACAAGAGCACTTTATGTGTTGGAGCCTGGAACATCCAGAATCAAATGGACAACAGGAGGAGCGACAGACCAGAGAGTCAAACAGCGCTCGTGGGCCAAGATCTAAAACGTTACAAAGTTGATATTTCTGCACCTAGCGAGACGTGCCTGGCAGCCACTGGAGAACTCACAGAAGAGGGAGCTGGGTCCACCTTCTTCTGGACAGGAAGGCCCATGGAAGATAAAAGGGAAGCAGGAGTGGGCTTTGCCATCTGCACCTCGCTGGTCAGCAACCTAGAGTCTCTCCCAAAGGGAACTGATGATCGTCTGATGACTATGAGACTGCCTCTCCAAGGAAAGCAGCACCTGACACTCATCAGTGTGTACACTCCCAACATGGCCTACACCCAAGAACCGAAGGAACTGTTCTACCAGATCCTTTCAAGCTTGCTACGCAGTATCCAAAAGGATGACAAGCTTTTATATTCCTTGGGGACTTCAACGCTCGTGTGGGCAGGCACTCCCAGTCTTGGCCGGATGTCATCGGACCGCATGGAGTGGGACAGGAAAACTCAAATGACTGGCTCCTTCTTACACCCTGCGCTGAGTTTGGTTTGACCATCATCAACACACTGTTCCAGCTGCCAGACACCCATAAGGCCACCTGGATGCACCCTCGCTCCAGACAATGGCTCTTGATCGACTATGTGATCACTAGGGCGGAGTGACATCCAGGATGTCCACATCACAAGAGCAATGAGGGGAGCGGACTGCTGGACTGACCACCTGCTGCTGAGGTGCAAGCTTTCTTTCTCCATCGCTAGCACCACAGACGCCAGAAAGCTGACATCAAGAAGAAGCTGGATATCCAGAAACTGAATGATCAAATGACAAGGGAAACCTTTGTGACAGACCTTGCAAAACTAGCTCAATAGTTTCACCAGATGAAGTTGACTTAGAAGAGGCTTGGGTAAACTTCAGAAACGCAGTCCATGACTCTGCCAGGCTGCCTCTTGGGCACCCAAAGAGGAAACACCAGTAGTGGCTTGACAGCAACAACACGGAGATCTGCAGACTGCTACAGCAGAAGCACGAAGCCCACACAAGCTGGCTCAACGACAAGGGATCATCAGCCAAACATGATCGTCTGAAGCATATCAGAGGCAAGGTCCAGGATGAACTGAGACAGATGGTGGACAAATGATGGAAAGAGAAGGCCGCAGAGCTACAACAGTACGCTGATGAGCACAACTCCAAGAAGTTCTTTGCAGGCCTGAAGTATGTGCATGGCCCCTCCTCCAACGCCATGGCGCCTGTACGGACAGCTGATGGCACTCTGCTTACTGAGAAGAGTGATATAGTACAGCAGTGGTGTGACCACTTCAGCCAGCTTCTGAATAGACCATCTCAGATCGATCAGCAAGCGATCCGGAGCATGTCCCCAACATCCAGTTTTGTCATCGCTTGACGACCCACCGACTAAGGGAAAAAACCAGAAGGTGATTAAGCACCTCGAAATCGGAGAGGCACCAGGCACTGATGGCATTCCCCCTGAGATCTTCAAGGTTAGTGGAGAGGCCATAGCTTACAAGCTGACTGAGCTGATGCAGCAGTTCTGGGGGTGGAGGAGCAGTACCACAAGACGTCAAGGATGCAACAACCATCCACCTGTACAAGAACAAGGGCGACAGAGCATCGTGTGACAACCACAGAGGTATCTAACTGTTGAGCATAGCAGGAAAGATTATGGCCCGTGTCATCCTGAATCACATCATACACCACTTGCTGGGGCGGTGTCATCTCCGAGAGCCAGTGTGACTTCAGGAGCAA
The DNA here is from genome assembly GCA_016801955.1 of Conus betulinus. Classification (NCBI taxonomy): domain Eukaryota; kingdom Metazoa; phylum Mollusca; class Gastropoda; order Neogastropoda; family Conidae; genus Conus; species Conus betulinus. The sequence continues at coordinate 24,581 of JADBJO010024310.1, forward strand.
CAGGGGGACGACCGACATGACCTTTGCTGTTTGCCAGCTGCAAGGGAAATGCTTGAAACAGACTCAGAACCTCAACATCCTCTTTGTGGACCTGACGAAAGGCTTTCGATACAGTCAGTCAGTCACGAGGGTCTGTGGGCTATAATGTCCAAACTTAGCTGCCCACTGAAATCTGTCAAGATTATACGATCCTTCCATGACGGGTATGATGGCTTGCAGGGGTAGAAAACGACACTGTGTCTGACCCCTTCCCCATGTCCAATGGAGTGAAGCAGGTATGTGTCCTGGCACCAACCCTGTCAGGACTCATGTTCGCCACAATGCTGTTCTCTGCTCTCACCAGTACCAATGCGGGGATCACTGTACCTACCACAGTGTGATGGCTGCTTCTTCGACTTAAGGCACCTGAAGGCCAGAACAAAAGTTTTTGAGGTCCTTTTGAGAGACTTCCTGTTTGCCGATGACTGTGCACTCACAGCGCTCAAAAAAAACAGACCTGCGAGAACTTGCCAGTTGCCTGTCCACAGCAGCTCACGCGGCCTCTCGCCTCCAGACCCAAAGATCGTGATCGAGGACACGACCCTGAAGAATGTTGACAGCTTCACCTACTTGGGGGAGCTGCTTGTCTTCATCATGAGGCTTGGATAAAGAATGTGTCGAACAGGACTGGCAAAAACAGGAGCTCTTCCTTGCGGCAGGCTTTGGAACCGAGTGTGGGGAGAGGAGAGCGTGGGCATCACTCTTAAGTACCAAACTGTCAGTC
>JADBJO010024311.1:0-15000 GCA_016801955.1 Conus betulinus
CGCCTGGCCATCAGTTCTTCGTAACAACAAAGCATTTATGAAATGCCTCGCCAAAGGTTCTAGGCGCTGACTATCCACACTGTCGTGTACGCCACGACCTGCCTACCTGGGTAGTGCCGACTGAAGAGCTGCCTGCCGGCGCTTCATTCAATCGTTTCCCGCGTCATCCAGTCAGTATCGATCACTCAGTTTCCTTGCTTCCTTCCTTCTTTCCATTTCTCACTCAGGGCGCATGTTATGTGTAACGTGTCACCCATACCAACGGCCAAACTGGCCTTCTCTTCCGAAAGTTGGTGATGAGATTTTATGTGTGTGAAAGATGTTATACGTGCATTTCTTACACGGAGCCTCGGTTTACAGTCTCATTCGAAGGACTGTTTGGGAAATGGAGTCACAACCAATGTTAACTCTGTGAGAAAATCCCCATGTATCAAAACGGCCTGGCGGAGATTCGAACCCGAAATCCCAGGATCACTAAGATTACGAGTCTGGTGTTGTAGCAACTGAGCTATTCGTTCATTTATCTATTCGTTTGTTTCTTTGTTCATTGATTTTTATCTGGAGACCCATCCCTTCAAATCACACGCGCGGTAGAAGAATTGGCGAGCATATCTCGCGAAAACATGTTCAACATATGTGATCGTGCACGCATGTATGCAGGATACAAGCATGCGCGCGTTCACGTCACCGCAAGTAAGTGAATAAACCCGCACTCTTTGGCACGTATGCTTCACACGTATGCGTGCTCTCTCTCTCTCTCTCTCTCTCTCTCTCTCTCTCTCTCTCTCTCTCTCTCTCTCTCTCTCGTACACACACACACACACACACACACACACACACACACACACACACACACGCACATGCACACACGTATGCACGTACACACGACACACACACACACACACACACACACACACACACACACACACGCGCACGCACACACGCAAGCAAGTGTGCGCGCGCTTTCACACACAACACACACACACACACACACACACACACACACACACACACACACACACACACACACACACGCACGCACACACACACTGAACTGAGATCACAATTGTAATATAGCATGAAGGCACACAGAAATTAATACTTTGATAGTGAGGATGATTTTCAGGAGTTTCCTTTCTGCTCAGAGCCTACGTGGCAGGACTGTCTCCGACGCTTCCTGTCAAAACATGTTCCGGCGTCAACCAGGTCTAAGAAATACAGACACCTGCAGTGTTGTTCATAAAGCTTGAGCAACACCCTCAAGGATGCATCTCTTCAGTAGATGAATCTCAGTTGTGGTTCCAGTCTTTTCACGTGAGTCTCTAAGGCACATTAGGATTTGTACCATCTTGAATTTTTTGTTTCATCATGAAAAAAGGCTTGTCACAGCCACTCTCAAACCTTCGTACCTTGATGTAATATGATCTGACACGAAACTGAAACATCATCTGGAGCAGTGATGATTCCTACAAATATAAACCTTGGCATCCAGCTGCGATATCAAAGGATGAAGGACATATCTTGTTCAAAACTTCGATGCACTTACACTTAGCTGTAGCTAGAGAATCAGTACAGGTTAAGTAGATAGCACTCCTATACAAGACAATCTTGGTGCAGAATAAGCCTGAGAGCCAGTACATTACATTACAAATTGACCTGATAGATTAGATGGACGGATGGATGGATGATGGAGATCAATGGATGGACAGATGAATAGATGGACGAATGTAAATATGCATACGTACATGTATGTATGGATTGCGTGTGTGTGTGGTGTGTGTGTGTGTGTGTGTGTGTGTGTGTGTGTGTGTGTGTGTGTGTGTGTGTGTGTGTGTGTGAAGATCATTGTTACCGAAAATCCCCCCTCTCTCTCTCTCTCTCTCTCTCTCTCTCTCTCTCTCTCTCTCTCTCTCTCTCTCTCTCTCTCTCTCTCTCTCTCTCTCTCACAGTATATTTATGAAGCAAAAAAAGAAAAAGGATACGAACAGCATAATCATTTTATTTTAGCAGTGTGTGCACGGAACAGCTTTCCCCCCTTTCTTTCATGAAAGTATTTTTGTATGTGTGTATTACCAGTGTTGCTTCTTCAGTATGGGCCATGGCCTCAATCTGAATACTCATATTTTTGTGCTTTTTTGTCTCTCTCTCTCTCTCTCTCTCTCTCTCTCTCTCTCTCTCTCTCTCTCTCTCTCTCTCTCTCTTATGGACTAGATTGAGCAAAAGAGCCAGTTGCAAAAAAAAAGTAACTTCCGGTTTTTATCTGTTACCCTTGAAGAGTAAAAATTATCAGTTAATCGTCAATCTGTCAGTCTTGTTCAGAGAGAGAGAGAGAGAGAGAGAGAGAGAGAGAGAGAGAGAGAGAGAGAGAGAGAGAGAGAGAGAGATTATGAACGCGAATATTCAGATTAAGACCATGCAAATCTACATGCGAAAGTTTAGTTAGTTTAGGCTAAGGCCCCTAGCTGAAGGGACACACATACAAAAAGAAAAACAAAACATATTTACAATACATAAAGAGAAAGATAACTATGTTACAAACACTGACACAATATAAAATGTACATTATGCGGACATGCTGAAACGTTGCAGTGGTGATACAGGAGATGGGAAGTAACTCGCACAGACTTGTTGTGACAAGGGAGGTGACTTGAATAAACAACATGAATGCAGGCTAGCAACCGTTTTGCAGAATGTTAATGTGTGTGAATCAGTCGACCACGTTTTGGCTACAAGGCTGGGACTGAAACCCAAGGAAATGTCACTATCTCAGCAATCGTCGCCCAAATGTGGCAATGTCACAGGCACGAGTCTCGACGAGTTGTGCACATCTGCTTTGTGCATACCCAGAGATAATTTTTTACCCAACATTTCCGGTTAACACTACTCAGAGGTGAACGTCAACGATTCAACATGGTTAGAAAGAATATTCTTACCGGGTGTGTGTGTGTGTGTGTGTGTGGGGGGGGGGGGGGATTAACGAGCACTATCCGACCATCAAGCGGGGACAGAGAGCGTATGGAGCAGAAGTGACTGACTCCAAAGCCACATGCGACCTGTGCAAATCCACCAGTCGAACTTCTCGACGTTCGCCACTGTGTATGTTAACGGAAATTTGAAAAGAAAAAATCTCTCTGGCTATGTACACAGCAGATGTGCACAATCTGACTGTCTTGCTAACAACTTTGTTAGGGTGAATCTCTCTGTAGAGTTCAGCACACTTCTGTTCTGCTGAATCAAAAGTTCTTTCCTTAAGAAAAACCTGCAAGTCTTTTGTACACAGACTGTGTAAAAATTTGCTCTCTGATTAAAAGATCACGAAGTGCTTCATAAGCCTTGTCTATCTCTTACATTCCAGTCCACATGTTCAATAAATGGGTAAGACTGGTCAAAAGCATGAACATTCTCTCCTTCTTCAGGCCTCACACTTCTAAATCTTTCTCTGAAACCTTCAGAGGTAGCCATGAACTTTTTTCCAACAAATGTTGCTTCAAATTCTCATGAGTGAAAGTATCACTGGTACAAAGGGAATGGTAAAAACTCTTTACAACTCCTTGTAACACACTAGCTAAGTGGAGTGGCCATTGTTCATTTTCACATCCCAACATGTTAGCATGAGCTTCAAATATACAAAAAAAGCATCAATATCATCCTTGGCTTCATTGAACGTGGGTAATTTGGGAACATGGGTACCATGAATATGAGTTTGATTAGCATGTTTTGGTCTCTCATTAGATTTTTCTGTATTGCTGTGCTTGCACCAATTTGAGTTCAAGTTCCTTTTGCTCCAACAGGAGCTTATGCTTTTGTGTGTCTTCCTACATAAGTAATTTCTTTTCTCTTTCTTGTTGCTCAGCTCTCTAACTTTTTCTTTTTTTTTTTTTTTTTCTTCCTCTTCAGTATCTAACCTTTTCTGTTCTGACTTTAACTTGCCTGCACTCTACTTTAGTCTACATTCACGCTCCATAGCAGAATCAAAATATTCATTGAATTTCAAAGGATCTGAGATACCTAGTAACTTTACTTCTTGGACCAGGCATCAATTTTTTCTTGTGGTAATTCATAATGATTAAAGTTGCACAAGTTCTAGAAAATGACAACAGAGATGATTCAAACAGTAAACTCTTTTTTTTCACAAGACAAGTTAGAAATTATAGATTATTTTCTTAATCAAACAGTAAACTCTTGTCTGTACAAGACAAGTTAGAAATTAAAAAACACAACACAACACTAGTTTAAATAAGATCATTTAAAATGAGCATCTAGTGATTTAGAGCATGTTGTTTCTTGAATAACTGAATCCATGATAATGGGGAGCAAATCACAGAAAAAAATAAACAATCAATAGCTTGAGTGCCTTGACACGACATAAAATGATCCCATACCACAATGAATTTCCCCCACAGCTTTGAGTATTTATCAAGGTCCAAAAGTTTTCTATTGTTGAAAATAGGTAAGAATTTTGAAACAAAATGAAATAAATCAGGATGAAAATGACAAAATGGGAAACATTTATACAATCAATATCATTCACATATCCACACAAAAAAGTTGTAAATAGGTGTATGTGAAAGAAGTGTAATAAGCTTGTGTATGTATGAGTGAAATGCAGCGGAGGTCTGTAATCTACATGAAGAAAGAAGAAAATGCATGCAATGACTAATGCATACTTTTCAATACCTCATTCACTCCAATGAAAATGAAAGAGGGGAAGAGAAGCACAAATAATAAAGGTGGATTAATGAAAAATGGAACACAATGGATAAAAGAACAAGCAACTCATCACTTTTATGATGATAGAACTCCTAAAGGATAGACAGAAAAAAAGAGTAGAAAAGAAACAGAATGAAAGCAATGATTACACAGGAGAATCAGAGCCTAATCCCTTATGGTAGCACAGAATAAAAATTTTACACTGTCACTGATAATCTCAACTGAAAAACCCCCTGAAAATGAAACAACAGAAGAAGTACAAAAGCCTATTCAATGTCAAACACAAACAAAGAGTCAGGGTCACCAGATGTCACAGAGTGAAATGAGGGGTGCTTGCAAACAGATCTGTTATATCTGTCTGCTGGATGTCTGAAGGCGTGTAAGCTCTTGTGTATTTGATTAATTCTCTCTTTCACTCACTCATCCCAACCTACAACATAACAGCATGAACAGGATTTAGTGAGGAGTGTTCATTTAATAAACAATGGGATGGAAATGATTTTTATAGCACATGAACAACATCAAATGTAACTGTAAACTAATGTGATTATACCAACTTGTGTGTACACTCACACATCCTGTTAGACTGGAAGAGAATTCACAGCATCACTCATGACACAATATGATAACAAAGGGGACAAATGTAATCGCATCACTCATGGCATCATACAATAACAACACCAACAAAGAAAAAGGATTTCTAACTTCCTAAAAAAAAAATGTCAATCGAGTCCTTCGAGGTATAAATTCAATCCTGCTGGAATTCACCTCGCTGATCTGGTGTGTGTCCAAGCTGGGGTGAACTTGCACATATACACATATAAAAAATAATCACCCTGATCTCAATTTCGGATGCGTTGAAGGCAGTCCACACAATGCCACTTCTGAGACTGGGCACAGAAGGCGGAAACTGGCCCCACACCTGCGACTGGGCACAGGGGAAGAAAGCTGGTGACACATCTGTGACTGCTCACAGGGGGAACTAAGTCGAGCAGTTGAGCATTGGTCAGTCTTCTGAAAGGAAGACACCTAGGAGACATGGTAGTTCAGGAGGTAGGCAGGCCCGCTGGCTGTCAGAGATGAAGCCCACTGGGGAGAAAAGGCATGTCCTGGCCTCCAAGAAGGCCAGTTATCACTTTAGCAATAAATGCTGGATCAGTTATCACTTTAACAATAATGCTGGATCAATTATCACTTTAACAATAAATGCTGGATCAATTATCACTTTAACAATAAATGCTGGATCAATTATCACTTTAACAATAACTACTGGATCAGTTATCGCTTTAACAGCAAATGGTGGCTCGAACTTATGGTTGGCCCTCAGAACGCTTACATGGATTATACAGTGTTTTAGTGCAACATCCTCATTGTGGCGTGAAGCCAGCAGCAGCAGCAGCAGCAGCAGCAGCAGCAGCAGCAGCAGCAGCAGCAGCAGCAAAACTGGCAGCAACAGACCTAGTAGTAGTGGTACTTGTTGTTGTTGGTATATTAGGAGCAACAAGAAAACAACAACAGCTGCTGAAGTAGTTGTGTCAGAAATAGCAACAACAACAACAGCAAGACCAGCAACAGCAAAACTGGCAGCAATCACATCAATGGCAGTAACTGTAGGAAGGAAAAAAGCAGCAGGGCAGCAGTAAAAAAAGGGTTGCAACATCAGCAATCTGACAGCCGTAGTCGATGCGTTCGTTGTTGTCATCGTTGTTGTTGCTGTTGTAGTGATAGTGGTGGTAGCAGTATTGCTAGCAATAGGAGTAGCAGTGGTATAAAGTAGTAACAATAGTAATAGCAGAAGTCGCACTCGATCTAATCAGATGACAAAGACCAGAGATTTAGATACCGAAAGTGCACAGTCCAAGGAAGCAACTATCGCCAGGCGCGTCCTATATTGTTGCCGAGTCTGATTTCTTGTGCTTGTTTCCTATTGGTCTATGTGGGGTCCTGGCTGCCAATGGTGTCGTCATTCCAGGGGAGGTCAACGTTGGAATGGCCATTTTCGTGCTGCCACTCAATGCTGCACTGAACCCATTCCTCTACACTTTCAACATCATTCTGGAGAAACGGCGCAAAGCACAAGAACTTCGTCTTCTATGTGCTCAGAAAAAGGAATAACACTTGCTGCATATTTTAAATGAAAGCATGTGGGATAAAAACAATCCAAGAGTCAGGACCGTGTACTGTTGTATACGACGTAAGGTAACTATAGCATAGTTTATAGAGAACAAACAACCAAAAACCGCAAACATCATTCCCACAGAATAAAACATGCATTTGCCTGTTGCCAAAACGTCGATTATGATAAAAAGCATTCATGTGAAGTCATCTGAACGCATGCAGAGCTGTTAAGTGTATTTTTTTATGATTATCATTTTCATGCAAATGTTATTCATTCATCAGGTAAGGGAGTGTGCATTACTGTGATTCATTACAGAAATCGTATTTTCTTTCAAACAATCTTTTCTTTGTGGTGGATGCCATGCTCAGGGTATTAATTACGTTACACACATTTGCAATTCTTTTTTTTTCTGAACATTTCTTTATTGGGCAGATGTGTACATAAACAGACTATTGAACTGAAGCAACAACAAGCAACATTTGTGATTAATCGACACGGGTGCCGAAAATAAACGCACAGTGCTCCAGTGGGGACTGCTGTAAGGATATGGTGCTGCTGGTAGTGTAGGGGACCCTTAGATGTGTCATAGTGTGTCTAACAGGGATTTCCAGCGGTGCCTCTTGTGGCCTGACAAGTGTCTAGTTCCTTATCAATTGCCAAGCTGTGCTCGGTGTTGACGTCCGGTCCATGATGCGTTGGAGTCGGTGGAATAGTGTAATGCGTTCCATGTTCATACATCATTTCACGCACATCTTCATATTGCTGCTTATCATCACCATTATACGATGAGAGAGAGAGAGAGTGAGAGAGAGAGATAGAGAGGGGGGGGGGGAGGAAGAGACACATGGAGAGAGTGTAAGAGCAAGCGCGTGTGCGTACATATGTGCATGTGTACGTGCATGCGTGTGTCCGTACATGTGAGCGTGTGTGGGTGGGTGTCTGTGTGTGTTTGTGTATGTGTGCACGCGTGCGTGCATGCGCGAGTTCGACGTGTGTGTGTGTGTGTGTGTGTGTGTGTGTGTGTGTGTGTGTGTGTGTGTGTGTGTGTGTGTGTGTGGTGTGTGTGTGTGTGTGTGTGTGTGTGTGTGTGTGTGTGTGTGTGTGTGTGTGTGTGTGTGTGTGTGTGTGTGTGTGTGTGTGTGATGTCTAAAAATGTGCATACGCGCGCACCTACAGAAGAAAAACGGCCAAATACGGTACACCCTAATTCAAACAAACAAACGAAAAGAAACAAAAAGAAACAATAACATGACGACCCATATGATGCCTTGTTACATCAATCCAATTTGCCACTGTTGATGTATTGTGTTCTCTGTCCTTTTAGTTCAGGCCTCCATGCAGAGGTACCAGGATGTCCCGATACCTGAAGAGGACTGAGATCAGGGCACGTGCCTGGAATCGTGGCTGGAATATCTCTCCACCTGTCTGGGGGAAAAACACCTGTCAACATTGGCTGTCTATGCAAATAAAAAGGGCAGAGAAGTCAGGAACTCTCACCAATGGAGACACTGTGTGTGTGTGTGTGTGTGTGTGTGTGTGTGTGTGTGTGTGTGTGTGTGTGTGTGTGTGTGTGTGTGTGTGTGTGTGTGTGTGAAGTGTGCCGTGCCATGTTGACTGGATCATACGCTACAGTTCACTGTCCAGATGCATGGATGCAGTATTCGTTTGAAACTCAGTTTCTGTTATTCAAGAGGGAGTTCTGCATGACTTGAGAACTTAAGTAGAAGTTCCTAGGTGGCCATCGTACGAAGCAGTTTAAGAGAGGAGTCAGAATAGCGGACTGGTCCACATCTTTTGACAGTAAATCATATTTGGAGGGAAAAATGTTTTTCAGAGTATCTCTCTTCTATAGCTTCCCTCAAAGAAAGTCAAATATGTATTGCCACTGCGCTGGAATTTTGGATTGTTATTTTATTGTGTGCATTGTTTTTCTCAGATTATATAAGTTGAGCTTTCTTGCAGCTGAGACAGAAATAGGTTAACACACAGAAAGTGTTTCTTCTTTTGCTGAGATCGTAACAGTTTCAGAATACAGAGTTTTTTTTTGGGCTTTGGGTCGTTTCACCAGAAGTATGTTGAAAGTGTAGAGGAATGGGTTCAGTGCAGAATTGAGTGGCATCATGTAGATGTCCATTCCAACATTGGCCTCATCTGAAATGACGACACCACTGTCAGCCAGGACCCCACACAGACCAACAGGATCCCACACAGACCAACAGGACCCCACACAGACCAACAGGACCCCACACAGACCAACAGGACCCCACACAGACCAACAGAAAAACCAGCACAGGAAATCAGACATGGCAACGGACAGGGGACGCCTGGTGATGTCTAAATGTTTGGTCTTCGTTAGCTGATTAGATCGAGTGTGACTTCTTACCGACCAGTAAAAAAGACACTGACCCACACCAATCAGGAGAAAGAGGATCTGGTCGCAGACGATCATGAAGCTGAAGGAGTAAATGTGACCAGGAAAGTCAGCTCTGGTGACAGGCAGCGGAATGCAAATTCCTGTCTGGTGGAATAACAACCTCCCAGTGTAAGGTGAAGGGAGCAGAGGCACTGCTGCCAGCGTAAGTCCCAGAGCCCACATGAAGACTCAGGCAATGCGAGCTGATCTGACCCCAAACCTGAGGTGACTGAAAGGAAAATGGAACACTATGAAGCAACCCAGAGTGATAAAGCAGATCGGGAAAGCTGATACCTCAGACGATATAAAGGAAAAAAAACATTACCATGCTACAGGATGAGCTGCGTTTTCCACACAGGTTCATTCCAGATATACTAATCAACACAAATCTAGTTTGCAACACAATTGAAGACTAGGTACAGTCCCATCAAAACTCAGATGCACACAGATGTAGAAGAAATACCCAAAAACAGTCTTGGTACTTTCTGAAGAATTAATTCGAAGTTTCCCAGAATAGCAAGCACAGCACATACTGCGAGAGCACAGCAATAAGCAACAGATTTCAACAAGCAATCACATGACAATATTTCATCAGATGGGGCCAGACATTTACCTCAGAAATTGCCTGGTAAAACAACAGAACAACATGATTTGCAGTTGTCAGCAAGAACAGGGATACGTTTTGTCATGTGTTTCATGAAGTCAGGAGACAATTCGGTTATAGGACAACTTGTAAATTAAAAGAAATACCTGAAGATTCTAAAACAAGTTTTGTTCCCACAGTTCCATAATCTTATTCCGTGACAAAACTAGAACTTGTAAGCTGAGCATGAAGGCGGAAAAGGCACGTGTATTGTTAAAAAAACGCTTAGACACAGGGCATATTGAAGATCTTCAGTGATGAATGTATATACTGTTTTGGGACATGAAGAATACCTCTAGACAAAGGATTGCCTGCAAGGCTCAGTCTCCGAAGTTGAGGCATTTCTGTAAAGTGACAGACTGAACTGAAGTACATTCCTACTGAATTCCGAACTGTAAAAATTCGGTAACACTAGCTATTCCACTGCTGAAAGCCTCCAGGTAGCGCAGCTGTGGGAAAGAGCTGATGAGAAAGGTGTTGTTGTTGGAGAAGGCAAAGCCATAACACACACAGGAGTAGGGACAAATGAAGTCACACATTAGTTCATCATCATGCTCTGGGCATTGTTGCAGGCCGTCACACAGGTGATTCACGTGCACACAGACTGTGGTGTGACTGTCACGACATCGATGAAACTCATTGCACGTCTTGTAATTCTGACAGTCAGCTACGTCCTTATGTCCCGGACAGTCGATCATGTCATTACACCTGACATAGACAGGGAGACAATAGCCATAATCATGGCACTGAAAATGGGCACTGAGTGTAGTTTTGTGGTAAAGGGGTTATGGTTAACCTTCCAGGTATGTCAAAGGTGATCACAGCAGCTGGGGGTGGTATTTCATAAACTGTAAGCAATGTATATATGCAATCTATATCTTTGACCACTGCATTGCACTACTTGATCCCACGACATTGTTATTCCCTGTCTGCACACTGAACAGAAAACATCAAGTATAGATATTACACTTGGACCTGAAATCCTATCATCCAATGGAAAAGAACAACAACCAGACAAACATCAACAACGACAGACATACACTGAGAATGAGGAGGCAGCACAAACAGCTGGCTGTTTATGTTTCTTTCAAATGGTAATGTAAATGGACTACAATGTCTGCTGTGAGAAATGTCCTAGAGTGGCTCCACAAATTGAGTGCTACAAGGAAAGATTTGGGGAGACTGTCTGTCCCTCACACTGATTTGAAACCCTGAACCCAGGCTTACGTCAAAGAACTTCGGTGAGAGAATGGAACTTGCAGACGGATAACAAATAATGTAAAATCCATCCGAACGTGAAAGACTTTTAACATATTCCAGAGGCGGCGGCCGTAAAGAAGAAACACTACTTTTTACACACCCATTCATATCTTTTAAAAGGCGAAGAAAAACACCATGGTGCTTTCCATTTCATGTGCCACTCACAATGAAACATGGTGTTTTAGAGCGTTGGGACTTGCATGGCATGAGACATGAACAGTTTACAGTGGACTCCATAAAAATCTTGTTCAGAGATGTCCCACGTGATGTGATCTTTGAATTTCTGAAAGAGATTAACATTCCTGATCTGATCTAAGATTTTACGGAGAAAAGATTTTTAACAAATTTCCAGTGTGTTTTTAGAAGATGTGTTTGAAAGGGTTGTGTCAGTGAGGTTGCTTTTTTTTTTTTCAAATGACTTGTGAGTTGACTTCAACGCGGGTGACAGCCCAGATATGGCCAGTAGGCCCTTTGCAGTTGGCTGGGGCTAGAAACAGCATTGCCTTACATAACCTTACCACAAACAGACAAGATCATCATGAAGAAACGTTGACGTCAGTAATGGATGACAGCTGGTGGGATTACGATCCCAAAGACCAAAACTCGAATGGCATCAACCAGTTCAAACAAACATCACATCGCTGAAGGGAACGTTGAACGGAAAATGTTCTTCGCCGTGGCAGCGATTTGACTAATTTCCTCAAAGAAAACTATTTGAATTTGTCAGCCCAACGTGGAGGCATTCACGTGGTGTCTGACTGTGTAGAGCATGTCGCAATGATGTAAAAACCAATTCAAAGAGCTAAGTTGACTTAGTGTGCCTTGATCTGACAACGGACATGGATCAGTTCCATACCAGATAATTCAACTGCACTCGAGAGGCTGCATGTCCCAAAGAACATCCAAGCATTGCTGAAATACTTCATGGCTTCTCACTGAAGTTGTCCACATATCTTCGGTCAGAGACCGATCTCTAAGTGCTTAACTTCTTCTTCTTTGTACACAGGCTGATACTCCTGTGGACACTCCCTGTATAGACAGGCAAGTATTAAACCCATTTGCCCAACAAAGGGAGTGGGAGTTTTGTGTGTATGACCGTTTTTTTTTAAACCTGCCATTAAGGCAGCCATACTCCAACTTGGGGAAGGTGCATGCTATGTGTAACGTCTCATCCATACCAACGGCCAATCTGGCCCTCTCTTCCGAAAGTTGGTGATGGGATTTTACATGTGTGCCAGGTATTATGCGTGCGTTCACACACGGAACCTCGGTTTATAGTCTCATTCGAAGGACTGTATGGCGAAAGGAGTCAGAACCAATGTTAACTCCGAGGGAAAAATCCTCCTGTACCGAATCGGCTCAGTGGAGATTCGAACCCACAACCCTAGGATTACGTGTCTGACGCTCTACCACCGAGCTATTCCGTGCTATTTAGTGCTCAGCAATTCGTTCTAGTTTATCAAACAGGTTGTCTACCTTACTAGAGCCGACTGAAGAGATGCCTCCGGCCGCTATAATAAACTGTTTCCCGTGCCATTCAAATATCAGTCACTCAGGTGTTTTTTTTTTTTCTTTTTTTTAATTCCCCATTTTCATATATATAATCTGTGTTCGTTTGAATTAAACGGAAGACTTGTTTTCGTTGAATGAAGAAGTTTGTTATTCAAGCATAAGCTAAGAACTGAAGGAGATTTACCAGGTGAAGACGATGATCAAATCAACTATGGGTATGATGTTGATGGATATAATTATACGAAGAAGCAGGGCGCTTAAATCCAGCCAGGCGCTGACCGCCAGTGTTTCTGTTTAAGACAAAACCTGGATGTGACGTCAAAATCATTTCTACAGCGACAAGTGAGCACGTAATGACCGCCACCAATGTCCTGCTCAGAGTGATTGGGGTTAATCATCGTTTTCCCCTGGTAACTATGGCTTCATTCTAAATTTTTTTTTTCGTATGCCTTTGGTTGGGAGGTAATTCCATGAATGGCTGACTTATCTAACCAGTTTCGATGCCATAGCTTAGCATTTTTCTGCACTTATGTTTATGAGCTTTGACATTTGAAAAGAACCGTTCTTTCCCTGTACCTTCTGGGTCCTGTTTTCATCATGTATTCTTTTGGTGTAACACAATGCACAATTTCTCCACTTTATATCTCTTTAGTTGCGACGGTGACACCTGTGTGCCATGTCTGATTGGTCGTATAATACTGCGTACATAATACATCTTTAGTGGGCTCGGTATATGAAAGGAACAGTTCTTTCCCCACCATCTTGAGTTTTGTTTTTGAGTATGTATATGATGAGACGTGACACACTGCACACTTTCTTCACTACAAAACTCTCCAGCTGAAGTGGAGACATGTGGGAATCAGCTCTGGTTTGTGTTGATACTGCACTATGCAGAATGGTAATCACATTGTCTGTAACTTTTACATCACCTTCTGACCAGTTGTGCAAAGTATGTCCTCTCTGTCATGCGCGAGTAATGACAGCACATTGGATGTCCTAAGAGTCGTACGTTTTAGGGCTATGCCATGCAAGTCTGGCCCTTGCGACCAGCTGCCGTGGCGAAGTGGTTAGCGTCGCGGACTCCCGGCTGGGAGGTCGTTGGTTCGAATCCCATCAGAGTCATGTGGGGTTTTTCTGTCCTGACCAGCTCCTACCCAGAGTTGAGTTTGCTGCGGACTCAGTTGGGAAGACTTGGACAACACAATCGAGTTTCATTCACTATATGGATGCGATTCTCAGAGTATTGTTCCAATTTTCTGACCAACACTACAGGTGCCTGTATCTCTCGGGCCTGGTTGACGCCGGGATATATTATGAAAGAAAGCGTAGAGCACAGCCCTGTCATGTAGTCTCAGACCAAAATAGAAATCCGTAGCATCATCTTAATCATCCTCATTCTCATCGATCTGCATACACAAAATCTCAAATTCTGTGGCCCTTCATGCCCTGCTCTCATGGTGACCTCAATTTCGATGTCGTCTCCACGTCTGTGGCCTTGATTTGTTTCCGTCGGCGTCACCGGTATCGGCGAGTCCATGGGGGCTGTCGTTGGACGGACGTGGTGGCGCCCTCCGGAGGGAGAGCTCACTCACGCCGGCACCAAGACTAAGCAATTGTTGTTGTCAGTAGGGGACTTAGTAGGTGGTGTCCTGCGTATGTTAGATCAGAATAGGCGCCACTGAACACCGCCGAAGTGACTCGGCAGCAGTGCAGTATCTCCTCCTGTGGGTTGCCTCTTGACGACTTGATATTGACTGCTCCCTGTGGATTGCCGGTGCCGGGGCTGCGGCGGGGCCGACCGGGCTGCGGCTTTTGACGGGGTGTCGGAGTGAGCGGCGTGGGTGCACTGCCCCTGATGTGGCGCAGAGGTTCGGACAGCAACGCAAAAAAAAAAAAAAAAAAAAAAAAAAAAAAAAAAAAAGTCTGGCCCTTGCACTTGACAGTTCAGCACAATATTGATATCCCATGTCTCATATTATTGTGACAATGACAGCTGTATTTGAGAGTCAGCACAGTATTGGCATCCCATGTGTCATAGTATTGTGACAATGATGGCTTGCACTTGACAGTTTAGCACAGTGTCTGAAGTCGATTACCATCATACATACTCTAAAGAGGGCATTCACGGACACACGAAGACAATTTGAATATTTTATCACCAGAAGTTGGAGACTCATTTTTTTCAGCTGTGCTTGAACACCACTTTTCAGCCCCCTCCGTTCCCAGTGTAATCCCTAGAGGAACCGACAAGATTTCCTGTGAACGTATTATTTTAATTTCATTCATTATTTTTTTTTTTTTTCACCTCTCTCTCTCTCCTCTCTCTCTCTCTCCTCTCTCTCT
>JADBJO010024311.1:20000-25343 GCA_016801955.1 Conus betulinus
ATGAGGAGCAGGGAACTCTTATCTTTATTGGCAAAACAGACATTTGCCGGGAATTGTTTGAAGCCAAACTTTGAAAAGAAAACGTTCTTTGTTTTTCAGTCCGAGAGGATCTTGTTGATACATCCAGTCAGAACAATTCGAAGTCTTGTAGATTTGAGCTGCCTCCATTCTGTTCTCATATGGCACCGTGAGCAGAACCTAACTGATTGTTAGACAGTACTGAACCATCTGTGTAAACTTTAAGATGTTGGGGAAATTTTGTTTGTGCTCTCTCTCTCTCTCTCTCTCTCTCTCTCTCTCTCTCTCTCTCTCTCTCTCTCTGTGTGTGTGTGTGTGTGTGTGTGTGTGTGTGTGTGTGTGTGTGTGTGTGTGTGTGTGTGTGTGTGTGTGTGTGTGTGTGCGCGCGCGCGCGCGCGTGCGTGAAAGTCAATTCAAAAAGTCAAAAATTTTATTTAGAGATGGAAATATTGAAAAAGCAGCATATCTGCCCCCCACCCCACCCCCCTTTTTTTTTTTTTTTTTACATGAAGCCATCTATGAAAACGAAGAAAGAAAAAATAAAAAAAAAAATCAAATCGTGTACAATGCCTTTCATCAAAAGAAAAGTAAACATACTGTCTTACCCCCTCCCATCTCCTCCCCTTTACCCACTCACTTCCATTCACGTAAAAGGTATCGATGCTCATTGCCGCCCCTATGGTTACATTAACGAAGTGTATATCTTTACCAGTATATTTCTTTTCTGCACAGGGTGGACGTTGTTTTCAGTATGATATGTGGTTAACGATTCGTGACATAATCTTTCATCTTTTTTTCTTAAAATGTGTGTGTGTGTGTGTGTGTGTGTGTGTGTGTGTGTGTGTGTGTGTGTGTGTGTGTGTGTGTGTGTGTGTGTGTGCGTGCGTGCGTGCGTGCGTGCGTGCGTGCGTGCGTGCGTGCGTGTTGTGTGTGTGTGTGTGTGTGTGTGTGTGTGTGTGTGTGTGTGTGTTTAGGGGTTTTGTGAGTTTATTCGACACACACATTTTCCACCTGAATATACAAAACTGAATTGTATATAATTGTTGCGTGGTCTAGGAATCAACAATAAATGATTATGTTCATGGCAATTGACTCTAAACGTTTCTGTAATTTTTGGGGGAGCTGTTCCATTAATAACGTGATGCATGAAATAAGTCTTGATTGAGGCTTAGCGTGAGACTCTGTTTACTTCAGCCATTTGGAACTTCGTTATGACGACTGTCATAGTTACCATAAGGGAGTTAACTCATAACATCTCCCTCATCAACAAACAATAAAACATATGCATTCCTTGACAACAAGCAATATAAAACACATGCATTAAAAAAAAAAAAAAAAAACCTTGTAGACAGTTAATGGTGGGCATCTATTTAGTCTGTCAAGATTTCATTCTTGGTATCGTCGAGGTGTCCTGACAATACGTCCTGATCTGGTCATATACATATTTATAGTTACAAACGTGACACTGGAAATTAAAATTACTTACAAACAATAAAACATGCGTGTAACACCAAAATGGCAATTTCAATCTTTCTTCCTTTTGGTAGTGCAAATAAAGTACACACTCAGCCACTCTTGATTATATATACATATATGTGTGCACGTATAAAGAGAGAGAGAGAGAGAGAGAGAGAGAGAGAGAGAGAGAGAGAGAGAGAGAGAGAGAGAGAGAGAGAGAGAGAGGTGATTTATCATTAAAAAAATCATTAAGATGAGACATATTCCAGACATTTCTCTTCCTCACTGTTCCAGGACATGCACACATAAAACAGAAACACACCCACACTCCAGCATCTATACTTTTCCCGCTTGCTCACGGACATACACACCCGCGCACATGCTTGTGTCACAGGTGATCCATCGCCTCTTCTTACACGCTGTGTTTGTTTAAAAACGCAATGGATTTGAACACAAAGCTCTTTTTTGTGCGCATCAGCTTAGCTCTGGGAACACAAAATCGTCTGCCTGATGGAAGGAGCACAAACTGTCGCGCAAGCGTATGCCCACTGTCACTAACAATCGCACGAGCCTTGTTGACCGCACGCCTTTCATACAACTCACTCATACTCTCCTGTCTCTCACCAACAATCTTGCCGCAGATGTTCACAACGCTATCCAAGAGTTTTGCTGTTTTTCAAATTAAGATTTCCATACCAGCAGCAATGCATGAAAAAGTCAAGACAGACTCAATAAAACTCCTGTAAAATGTTTTAAGAATTTTTGGCTGGACATGCAGATTCCTCAATTTGCGTAGGAAATGCATTCTAATTTGGCATTTTTTTTGTATGCGGACCTGGTGTGTGTATTGAAAGTGAGCTTATTGTCTAATGTTGTGCCCAGATATTTGTATTCCTCTACCCGTTCCACTTTTTCTCCATCAATGTAAAGATCAGGGCACATAATTTTCCGCTTTCCTAAAATCTATGATCATCTCCTTTGTTTTTTTTGACGTTAAGCTCAAGATAATTTTCTTTGCTAAGAGATGATGCTGGATGGTGTTAAAAAGCTGATGAAAAATCAATAAAAAGAATACGAACAAAAAGAATCTTTTTCTCCAGGTGACTTGGCTCTTGTCCTAAGGTCCACTCTGTTTCTTCTGAGAGTGGTGCCATTGTCCAGAGCTATCAGGTACGAGTGGGGTTCATCTCTTATGCGAATGACAGTAGCAGGTTTCCACTTCCTTGTGTCATGATCCAGTACCCATATGGGTTTGTCCCTGATGCAGAGGAGGTAGCTGCCCTCCAGCACGCCTGTTTTGGTTCCTTGTCATCTTGTCGCATCTCTCTCTGTTGCTGTGTGGACTGCGGCATTCACTCTTCAGTGGTTCTTTTTTTCCACAAGCTCTGCACGTGTCTCCAAATGCAGGACATTTGCGTGGTGGGTGAGAGTTAGTCCACAGTTCCTGCATTTGCCTTTCATTTGCTGTGTGTCGACATTGACAGGAGGTATGGCTGCCGTGGCTTTGAGTTTACTCTTTCCTTCAATGATTGCTTCAAATCTGCGGCGCTCTTGTAGAGCTTGTCCAAGAGAATATGCCTTTTATTTGCTCAGGAGTTCTCTCTGCAAAGCTTCAATTGGTGTCGATGCTATGATCAACTCAAGCAGTCTTTCTTCTAGCTCATTCTGCACAAACTGGCACTTAAGTGCAGTAGTTCTGGCCCTTGTGTGCAAAAGTCATCCAGAGTTTCGTTTTCTGATTGTCTCATGCTCATCAACTGCAGGCGGTGAACTCGGAAATTGATATTGACTTGTAGCTGGCCTTCAAAAAACGTCCACAATTTGTCTGGGTCTTTCTTGTCTTGCTCAGACAGCCCAGAAGCGTGTAGTCCTTTGATACCTTCAGCGCCAAGACCACGTAGAATTTTTAACGCTTTCTTCTCTGCCTAGTTACGGTTTCGTCTTCCAGAAAGAATGCGGTGGTCTGCTTGAAAATCGCTGGCGCTTCAACTAGGTTTCTCCCCCGACCAGTTCATCTCCGGAATTTTCGCCATACTGCTTCTTTCGAGCTATTTTACCGCTGCCACCATGAAATAAGCCTTGACTGAGGCTTAGCTTGAGACTGTGTTTACTTCAGCCATTTGGAAGTTAGGCAGAATCATCTACCACTGCAGATATGTATGCTTACCTCCCCCTATTTCTTCAATCTAAGACATGAGAGCAAGCTTTGTTTATAATTCAATATTTCTTGCAGTCATTGCAACACCAAAGCTGCTCTGTAAGTTGCTGGAATGGTGCTCGGTACTTATCCTTGGAATTTATTAGTTTATGGTATATATATATATATATATATATATATATATATATATATATATATATATAGATATATATAATCGTAACTCTTTTTATATCAATGTCGTACAACACAACAATTTTAGTTTAAAATACATCAGAGATACATACCAAGTGGACCGGAATTTTTTTTTAAATCAGAAAAAACACACAAAGTAATGAGTGATTATTTAAATATTTCCAGTGGATAATGGTGCGCAGGCTAACAATTGATCTTCTAACTTTATCTTTTGATAGAAGTGCCTAACTCCTTGGCAGTGAAGAAGTAGGTGGTTTACAGTAACTTGTTTGCTACATATGCAATGTATATTTTTGGAATACTTTGTTTTAAAAGCATTTAATCGGAAACCTATACTAGTAACATGTCTGGAATGCATTACAGATACATTGTTGTTTTAAAAAGGATTTCGGATTCGCTGCATTCTTTGCTTGTATACAGTGCTGGTAATACTGACCTTTTTTGTGCAGCTCAGCAACCTGATTTTGAGACACTTTTTCTATGAGCCGGTTAAATTCATGCAGATCTAGTTGAATGTCGAGAAGCTGTGATCCTTCTGTATTTTTGCTGCCCTCTTAGCCGCATGATCTGCCCACTCGTTTGGGGGTGATTCTGGAATGAGAAGGAATCTAGCAAAAGGTAATACTGGTATCCTTTAGAGACAACTCATGAATAGTATGTTTTATTTCAATAGTCACTCCTAGTCGATTTTTTTATGCCTCGGGATTTAATGGCTTGTAAAACAGACTTTGAGTCCACACAGAATAAGATTTTGCATGTATCCGTCAAAGAGCTACAATGTAATTTAATGCCTTTAGTATGAGTACAAGTTCAGCAGTAAAAACGGAATCATGTTTAACAATGTGGTATCGTTTTTCTGTTTTTAATGAGGGTATTGCGAAAGCTGCACCAGTATTTCCATCATCAAGAACTGATTCATCGGTAAATATCTTTAGATAGTCTGTATACGTGCTTTCCAAGTGGGAATCAACTAAACATTTTAATAGATTAGGGGAATGGTTTTTGGATAAATCTGTGTGATCAATGTCAGATATTGGTTGATTTTGTTCCCATTCTGGAAATGGATAAAAAGAAAGTTTAATTGCAACATTTTCTCCGTTAAGTTCTGTATTACAGATAATACCTGAGGCAAATGTATTAATGGACTTCAATGACTGCATTGTCCTAGATCTTTTTTGCAACGTCGGTTTGTGTATTAAGGTTTGTTTCTGTTGTGAAAATGTTTCTTAAGCATACGTTTTAAGGATACATTTTGCTGCTGAGGCTTTTCTTTGTTCATCGAGGGGTAGAATACCTGCTACTCTGTAAGTTTCCAAATTTGACGCGTGTATTGGCACACCCAGAGCAAGCTCGTAAGTTTTGGAATCAATGCTCTGCAGTTTCTTTAACAAGTGCGCTGGAGCGCTGAAAAAGACCTCCTGGCTATACGTCAGCCGTGAACGTACAAGAGAGGTTGCGAGAGATATTAGTGCCTCTGTGTCCTGTCCCCAGTGGGTGGTGGACCATAATCGTGAAAT
>JADBJO010024312.1:0-17500 GCA_016801955.1 Conus betulinus
CTTTCTTATCGAATATCTCAGAAAGTACTGGCTGATCCCTCTGAAAATTTGCTGGTATGGTTATCATGGGTCGGAGACTATGCCCGATGTTTCATTTAACAGTTAGATCCGTTACTAATGGCTATAACGGCCCATAACGGTTTTTCTTCTGAACGGAATATCCCAGAAAGTACTTGGCCGATCTTTCTGAAAATTTGTGGGTATGTTCATTATGGGTCACAGATGATGGCTGATGTTTAATAAGAATAGCCGTTACCAATGGCTATAATGGCCCAAAACGTTTTTTCCTCTTTATGGAATATCTCGCGTGTATTCAAGATAAACTGGGAGTACGTTTGTGTGCTTTGCATCATGTTTTATCTTATTTTCCTTCAAAATATATCTGGTTAACACGATTCCTCAGGTGTGCTGATTATGTTTGCTGTCTTGCAGCAGGTGGTTAAAGGGCAATTCAGCGTCCGTGTCAAATTCGCCAGTATCAGCCAGTTTATGATGACTGTCAATGGACGGACGCTGTGGCGCCCTTTGGAGGAGGAGAGAGGGGTGAGAGCAGAAGTGGAGGGGTGGGGGGGGGGGGGGAGATGCGGTCGCTTACGCCTGCTCCGCAACTAAGCAAGTATTGTCGTCAGTAGGGACCTTTCGTTGATAGGCAGTGTCTGCGATGTCGAGACTACACAATTAGTGTTTTGAGCTGTGGGATAATCAGAAGGTAACGGCAGGTGTCAGATCCACCAAAGTGACTGGTGGTCACAGCGCCAGGTCTTCTGGTGGGGAGTCCTGTGACGATCTGAGAGAAATAGATGTTGTTAGAACCGCTGATGGTCGGAACCTAGACAGGACGAGGTTGGGAATGGCTATCTCTGAGGTAGGACATGGTATGAGACAATGGCAATGACAATGGTTCTTTATTTTATGAAAGTAATAGTATCGGTTTGGTTAACCATGTTTCTTATTTGCCATTTCTGCTCTATGAAGCTAGAACTAAATGATACAGCATATGCATTAAAACATGATTATACAGGTAAACAACTAACCAAGTAAACAAACAATAACAACAGCCACCAAGATGGAGGTACTAACATCATCAGTAAAATGAAGCCACTCCATTTTGTAAAATTGGCTGCACCTGAGAGCCAAATAGCTTTGAGAAAACTAGAAATGCGTTACAATTCAGTTGACATAAGATATGAAGTATTACTGTGATTGTTGTATTTGCTGTATTTGCAGTATCTTGACACCCAAAAGTGAAAATTAATCAGGTTGTGAAATAAAATCGGAGGTACTAATATTTGTTGACTATAACAATATATTGCCCCCATATCTCCAGCTCTCACTTCGTGCCAAATACTCACCTACACGAAAACGATAGTATTGGTCTTATTCATATTAACTTTTAATTCTAATCTGGTTGCAGCTAAATACAAGCCTTTCAGCAGTCTTTGAAGACCAACGAAAGGTTGTAGACAATAAGATCACATCGTCACCAAAAAGCAAGACAAAAAGCACCAAAAGTCACAGATTACACCATGACTTCCATTTTGAATAATTTTCAAAGCTAATTCATTTATGAACAAAGAAAACAAAACTGGACTGCAAACATCCCCTTGCTTAAATCCTCTAGTACACATGACAAAATCGGATTATTTTGCTCCAGATCTGACCTTAGCTTCCACCTCACAATGCATACTCTTCACACAACGATACATTTTTATCGTTAATTCCAATATTTACTAGAATAGCCCATAAAGGTTTCCGTGAAACTGAATCAAGGCTTTTTCAAAATCCACAAATGCAATATACAACTTCCGATTATTTATAAATTGTTTCTGAACTGCGACTACTAGACTAAATATATGATTAATTGCAGAATAATCTTTCTTGAATCCTGCTTGATGTTTTCCTGTTGTATCATTCAGAGATATCCGTTCATGTAATTGCTTATCAAAGACGAAACTATAAAGTCTACTGCATATGTTTCTTGAAGAATTACCACTATAATTGTTTGCATCATTTGTATCACCCTTCTTAAACAAGGGCAATATTACAGATTCTTTCTGGTCTTTGGGATAAATCCTACTACCAACATGAAAAGCTTAAGACAGACTCAGCAGAATTCTTGAAATCTCCTGTATGATACCGTTAGGTCTGGCACGTTTACCATTTTTCAATTTCTTCACAGCTAGTAATATTTCCTCTCTGTAGATTAGTCTATCATATGTATTTTCTTCACTCTTTATCTCCTCATTCATCACTGTGGACTCTTGTTTACCCTTTTCTAACAAATTCTTAAAATGTAAGAACCAGTCTTGCACTGGAAGGCTATCACAGGTTGTTATTTCTTTCCTGAGATCTTGTGTATAGCATTCCAGAATAACTGATGATTTTTTTTTGACTGAGAACATAAGATCATCCAATAACAAATCATTGTATTCTTTCTCTTTTCTTTCATTTAAATTCTGTACTCCCTTCTTGCTATACAAAACAATGTTCTGTCATCTTTATCAAGTGGTTTCAAAAAGGTCTGAATATTTTACGTAGTTTAGTTTCGGCTACCCTGTATTCTTGATCAAACCAACTCTGTTTCCAAGTTTCACCCATGGGCCATTCCGTATTCTTGCCAAATTCCGCAGCTTCTGTCGAAGCTGGTTCAGTAACTTTCGCATAAGCTTACCTTGCTGGCAGACAAACAACATTTTCCTCCAATTTCCCTCCGGAAATTGAAGATGTGCTGGTGTGCGTTCATTATCATTTTTGTTTTGCATGTTCTGCAACCATTCAACAACCCAATCAGGCTAGTGCAATGGTGTCCAGCACTTGGAACTTTGGAATATTTCTTTCGCATTTATCTGTATGGACCTGTACCTCTAGTTACTGGCCTGCATAATCCATGCTTTTTATATTCCTAACATCTCAGTTGAAGACTAGTTTGATTTACCTTTCCATTCATATCTTTTTGTTCCTTTTCCTGGAATGTTCATGTCTGTGTTTTGAGATAATTAACCCATTGATAGCATGTCCGATCAATTGTGTAATTTTGTTTATGGAATGTTATCCTTTGTTACAACTAGGCAATGTAAGCTGTGTGTTTTTTTTCCCACCTTTCAGTTTTAAGGGTATTGTTTATTTTTGTGTTCAAAATTCCTTTTATGAATTTGATAGAGTGTTCATGTCTATGAGTTTTTTCTTTTCGCTTTTTTTTTGTTTTTTTTGTTGTTGTTGTTGTTGTTGTTTTACTTTCCTTAAGTAGAAGACGAAGTAGTACCTGACATCTGGGTGTGCCTGTTTTGGTTGTTTTAAAGTGATTCGATGTAGTGAGTAACCAGGTACCAGTGGGAAATCTGATCAGCTCTGTATAAGTGCGAAACAGTGGCCAGCAATAATGTCTGTAGACAGCAGCCCGCCGTTCTATGTGACGAATGTGACAAAATGTGGCGGGCATCCCCCACGCTTGGCGCTCCCACTCGTTGTTACAGGTTGTGACAAATCTTGTTCCATGTCATAGCGAGATGACTCTTTTCCAGTCAGGCGATCAATTTGGACGCAGATTTCCTTTGGAATTCGTGTGCTTTTAGATTTGGACAAGACTCGCATATATTTATTCTCTGTATATTGGTGAGAGAGAGGGAAGGGGACGAGACAGAGAGAGAGACAGAGACAGAGACAGAGACAGAGACAGAGACAGATAGACAGATACAGAGAGAGAGAGAGACAGAGAGAGTAGAAAGGAAAATGGGATCACAGAGAAGGGGGGGGGGGGGGGAGCAGGGAGAGACAGACAGACAGAGACAGAGAACAGACAGACAGAGACAGAGAGCATTGCAAGATGCTTTTACTTCTCAAAAAAGAGGGCACGAAAAATATAATAATATGTGTGCTATCTTCATGATTCACTGTGAATTGCAACTAATCTTGGGGTTCATCCCCTCGTATTATCGCTGTTATGACAAAAGCTGCCAACCACTCCAAAAGAATTACTGCTTTGTGAAACATCGAGACATTTGACAGGGGCATCGCCCACGTTTCATGCCATTTGCGACAAATCTTTAGACTGTGGCACTTTGCGCTGTAACAACAGTGTAGGCCGCCTCCAGCAATGTCCATGATATGTAGACGACACTTCAAGAGCTGTGGTGAACAATGTTTGACACAGACATCCAGGGACACAAGATCTGCCCACCCGGTTCTACACCAGACTCCAGGGGGTTCCCAGAGAAAGAGGAAAAGCTCCCTGTCATGCAGTGGTTCGCACACTTGCTGGCTGGAGAGTCGCCAGTTCGAATCCCATCAAAGGTATTTGCTCGTTGGAGATTTTTGGAATCCAACTACTCCCTATTCTGAGTTTTGTGGGCAAGGGGTTTTGTGAGATGACTGGAACCACACGGTAGAGTTTTGTCCCCTTCTAGCAGACTGTTGCTCAAATTTCCGGACGAACAGTACAGATGTGTCAGGGGCCAGGCTGACGCTGGGTTGGATTATGAACAGACAAAAGCAGAGTACAGTGCGTGTCCTACATTTTAGTCTGAGACCAGAATGAAACTAGATATCATGCACACATACACACAGACAGACAGACAGACACACACACACACATATGCAGACACAAACACACTCATACATGCACATGTGCTTGCTCACATACACGCGCACAAACACACACACACACACACACACACACACACACACACACACACACACACACACACACACACACACACACACACACTTTTGCAGTCTTTCATAGAAAGTAGGTGTATTATATGATTTATTTCCATTATCATATCAAGTCGTATGCAAGAGTTGGGTGATTGGATAGCATTTATTGCTGCTTTAGAGTCAGCACATACTAGGACTTGACTGTTATTTATAGGAAAATTTAAAATGAAATCCAATGATTTAAGTATAGCAAGTACTTCAGCGCTGAATATTGACAACTTTTTACCAAGAAAAAATAACTTTTTCACACTTTTAAGCACGGAATTATGAATGCTGTCACTTTTTGTTGGGTGCCTTCTCATTGTGGAATATCAGCAAATGAACAGGTAGACCAAGCTGGAAAAAAGGCAGCTCAGAATCTAAACGATGCACAATCTATAAATATTCCTTTAGATCTGTCAGAATGTTTCTCAATTATAAACAAAAAATCTCATGATAATGTTAAACAGTTATTGAAGAACTCAGACAATCAGTATTATCATAACTGTATTAAAACAAATGATAAAGGCAATGGGGAAAACGTCATACAAGCATGTCATATTCTCGTCCAGGGAGGTCGAAAGTCTAATCCATAGGATACGTTTAAATTCATTTAAAACAAAGTATTGTACTAATATTAAATGTGTATGTGGTGAACCTATTAGTGTCAATCACTTACTGATTCACTGTTCAAAAGCAAGAGAACTTTTTAAAAGTTCAGGCATTCCTTGTTATAATGATGGATCGACACCATTACTCTTACCATGCTTACTAAATGATTATTTTGCACTAGATTCTGTATGTAAATGTTTATTGAGTAGTTCAATTGGTGTTTATCTTTATTTTTTTTTTTTTCTTTCCTCAGTTATATTCTTTCTTATAGATAAGTTTTCTAACTGGAATGACTAGAAGGGGATGGGGTAGGGGTGGACTTAATTTATTGCTAGTATAACGTTATATTTCATCATCACACACGCTCAATAACATACATACTCAAATTATACCAAAAATACATTCAGTCTTAATCACTTTTAGTGGAAAGACTTTAAACTGAAGAACAACAACAACTTTTGCAGTCCTTCATGCCAAGCTCTCGTGGTGACTTCCATACTCGCAGTGAGGTCATTCCAGAAAGACAAATCAGGGAAAGATAATGCCTGTTTTTTTTCATCGCACAAAGTTGCCTTTTCTCTCTTAATGAGTCAAGCAAAACGATGTAGTGAGTCAAATAACTGATTTGAAGCGCACAAAGGGTAATGATCAGGACATCGACATATTCGACTGTCTCCATAGTGGGTGCACCATTTCATCCCCTTGCTATGGCAATTTCATCTCTGACTCTCGTTGAATGCGGGCGCTGATACAGCTTACCTCCCTTGCAGATATCCGTACATTGTATGCATGCAAATGAATGGGGACTTTCATCAGGTGGACGTGGTGACGCCCTCACCTCCGCTCAGTGACTAACGTTTCAATTTGCTTATGATTATACCCCTGACTCAGACGTCTTTCAGGGCTGTTAAGCTCGTACAAGAATAAAAACTTCATATCTTGATCAGGTCAAATCATTAAAACAAATAGTATCCTAAAAGAAAAACAAACAGGGAAAGCAAGTAATGACATAGTAGCTATTCTTATGGCATGCAATATATAAAGGGAGCGCTGAGAGTTCCAGGCATTCCGCTTGAGTTTTCATTCCAGGTTGAAAAAAACATTAAATAAGAAAAAAAAAATAAAGGCCACAAAACTGCATTTTAAAGCCAAATGAATATACCGACACTGTACATTGGACAACTAGCAAAAACTCTGGGCAATGCACACTATTTTCACCACTTTGTCTCCTGATTCAAACGGTTAACAACAACAACAACAACAACAACAACAACAACAACAACAACAACAAAAAACGAGGGTGGTTACGTGATGAATTGTTATCATAAAAATAAGCATTAATGAGCTTCTAGGACAAGGGCCAGTCTACAAAGACAGAACAGTAAACGATAGCAGGGAAAAATTTTTGTTTAAAGTCAGCGTGGTAAAGAATGATGGAAAAGAGGAAACTTCCATAAGGTGGCAGAAATAATTGTAATGAAAGAGCCGTCAACACATTACAGACACAAATCAGTGACTGAGCAATCATTACTGTCATCAATAGTGGAGGAACAGAGATAGGGCAAGGTGGGTGGGGAGAAAGTGTCGGCGAGGGAAGCGGGGAGGAGAGAAGGGGTGGGGCTTTTGTTTGATGGTGTTCTGTACATGTTGGATCTGATCAGACATTAGTGAACGCCATGAAAGTGACTCAGCAGCATTGCAGTATCTCCTCTGGTGGGGGGTTACCTCATATCGACTCTATAGTGATTGCTCACTAGAGGCTGATGTTTGTGTTGTGGCTGGACAATCTGGATGTGGCTGTGCAGGGACAGCTGGAATTACTCAACATTCTGAGTGTCATCAGCGCTGGTCATCCGCTGATGGAATGACGTGGCCACACTGGCTGACATGAGAACCGAATCAGTTGTTGATCGATCAATCAAATAATCAATCAGCAATCAGTCAATCAATCAAATAATCAATCAAACAATCAGTCAATCAATCAATCAATTAATCAATTAGTCAATCAATCAGTCAATCAGTCAACACAATATACCGATTGTTGAAGACGTCACGTTATTTGTTTTGGATGCTTTTGCATCCACGTATAGTAACCAGTCTTTTTCTAGCTCTCCCATGTTGACGTAGAGAAAATAAAAGGGTCATTAACGGCCGTTGATAGCGTCGAGTCTTTTTTTTTTTTTTTACGAAACCCCTGCGTGGTTTGTAATATATTCAATAGTTTATTGAACACTGATCACCAAGATTATGAACGAAAAAGTCCGTTTAAGATCAAATTGATATCCTGGTTATGCATTGTCAGCTCTGGAAGGAACTGTGTCAGCGTCATGGCCACACACTGGAACGTTGTTATGGCATTACCAAGGCACCAGTGGGGAACCAAAAGGATGTTTTTACTGCGTGTAAGTGAGTGCTTTTGTTGTCCGAACACAGCAAAGGGACACAATTACAAAAAATGCTGTGCAAAATGTACTAAGTGCAAGGGAAAACATCATGCTCTGCTGTGTGTTCCAAGACAACATTTCCCCTCTAGTGGCAACACTGATGTCAATGCAGTACAGTCTGGTACAACCACACCCACATCTAACACAGTGGTGTCAAATGTTAATGGAAATCTGGCAAGTGTGTGACCACTATCTCTGAAAAGGCTTCTTCTCATGTTTTGTTGCAAACTGCCCGTATTTCAGTGCATGGAAAGTGTGAAATCACTGAAGCTGTCGTCTTCTTTGACACTGGGTCTGATAGAACTTACATTTCAAGTGATCTAGTGAACAGAATTCAGCCGGAGTGGGTTGGGTCTCAAAGTCTAGCTTATGCATCCTTTGGCAATGATCAAATCAGCAATGCTGAACAGAGGAATGTGTACAAGGTAAATTTACAGGGGTTTGACGGAAATGTGTCTGTGAAGGCTACTGAGATTCCTACTACTTGTGCTCCCATGTACCGTTAAGCTATCCCTCAAAATGTACTGACATCATTTGGCAAAAACATTGAGTTTGTTGATGTTCATGAGGATGGTGAAGTAAAGGTGGATGTTCTTGGGGGTCTTGATGTCTACTGGAAGCTGATAACACCCCGACATGTGTTCTTGTCTGAGGGTCTGGTTGCTCCAGTGGTCAGTGTTAGGTTGGATTTTGTCTGGTCCTTTGCCTGGAACCAAAGATGTTGGTATTTCTCATCAATTATTTTGCATGGAGATTTCAGAGTCCAGTTTGAATAAATTTGGGGACTGGAATCCATTGGCATATGTGACAAAGAGTCTCCAGTAGTTGATCCGGTGTTGGATGATTTCAACAAAAGGATTCAGTTCTCTGAAGACAAATATGTGGTGTCTCTTCCATGGAAGGCTGAGGATATGAAAAACCCACACTCCTTGACAATGAAAAGCTAGCTCAGTCTCGTTCGGATCACTTGAGTCGTAAACTCAGCAAGGATCCTGAATTGGAATCTAGATATCATGAGGTTTTCTGTGATATGTTGAAAGAAAACATGATTGAAGAGGTTCCTCAAGATGAGATGGTTTGCTCTTACCCAGTATTTATTTGTCACATTGTCCAGTGGTCAATGAGTCTAGTCTCACAACAAAGATTCGTCTGGTTTGATGCTTCAGCCAAAGGGTTCAATGGAGTTTCACTGAATGATTGATTAGAGACATTTCCTAGTCTGATACCTGACTTACCTGGAATTTTACTATGGTTCAGGCGATGGAAGGTGGCTCTGTCTGCTGATGTAACAAAAGCATTTATTCAAATCCAGCTGAATCTTGAGGATCAGGATGTGCATCGATTCTTCTGGAATGATCGAGGTGTTATCAAAAAGATGAGATTCACTCGTGTACCCTTTGGTAACACAAGGAGTCCCATCTTGCTCAATGCGACCACCTAATATCATTTGGGTCAGTTCCCCCCTTCTCTAGTGACTGAGGAGCTTTCTGAAAATCTCTATGTGGATGATTGGTTATTGGGTGTGATGATCATTCAGAAGCATGTGACATGCTTAGAGAGGCTTATGAGATTATGAGTCAAGCTGGTATGTCTCTGTCAAAATGGGGTTCCAATAGTGAACAGGTAGATGATGTACTTTGCAGAGAACTTCAAGATAAGTCTGTGGGAACAGAATCATTCAAAGTGCTGGGTATGCGATGGTTGGTTTCTCAGGACTGTTTCTCCTTTGATGCAACTGCAGTTTCTAGTGACCTGTGTGTCACGAAAAGGGTAGTCCTGAATCTCGAAGTTATTTGATCGCTCGGATTTCTCACACCTTTCATCATAACAGCAAAATGTGTGTTTCAAGAACTTTGGAGGCTGGGGATACCTTGGGATCACAATGTGCCTGTGAGCATACAAGGAAAATTTACAGTATGGGTCAAAGGTCATGAGCATCTGAAAAGGTGGAAAATTCCTCGGAATTACACAGGAGCTCCATGGACTGACATATCTGTGTTTCAGCTGCACCCTTTTGGTAACGCCTCCCAGTCTGCTTATGGTGCTTGTGTCTACTTACATGTGAAGATGCAGGATGGAACCTGAAAGTCGTCTCTGGTAATTGCGCGAGCTAAAGTAGCTCCCCTCAAGAGACTGAGTTTGCCACGCCTGGAATTGTTGGGAGCTTTACTCTGTGCTCATTTGGTGGTCTATGTGCGGCAGACTTTGAAGTTAGATGAAGATGTGGTTTGTCACTGTTGCACAGACTCAGCCATGACTCTGGCTTGGATTCAGAGTGACCCATATAGGTGGAAACCTTTTGTTGCAAACAGAGTTGCTGAGATTCAGTTTCTTGTTAGTCCAGCACTGTGGAATCATTGTTCGGGCAAAGATAATCCTGCAGATGTCCTCACCCATGGAATCTCAGCAGAGGAGTTGTTGTTGCAGTCAAAGTTCTGGCTTCAGGGTCCTGACTTTCTGTCAAACAAAACTGCTTGTGGCAAGAAGTCTTGAATGGTGGGAAGTCTGAGGAAGTTCAGCAAAATGTTTCTGATGTTGTTTGTTCTGAAGCTAAAAAGGTCTTGTGTTACTCAGCACATGTTTTGACTCCTTCTCATTTCCTCCTGGACAAAAGGCCTTCTGGATTGACACTCGTCCTCACTTTAGAAAATCTTGCTGTACAGTCTCAAGATTTAGTTTCAGAGACAGGAGCTGCGTAGACAACTATTGGACAAATTTTGGTTGTGCTGGGTCAATGAATATCTACGCAATCTCCCACCTTGCAAAGGTAGTCCAGTCAACAGAAAGGGTATCCACGTGGGTTCGGTTGTTTTGGTCTAAGATGAACGTCGCAGCAAGTTAGAGTGGCCTTTGGGGATTGTGCAAGCTGTGTATCCTGGTCGGGTCTGTTGAGGTGGAAACTGCCGAGGCCCACGTTCCCCAGGCTTAACTTTCCCCACCATTTGTTCTCCCAACTCTGTATCTCCTTTGGTCTATGGTCCCTGCCTGCATATTCTACCAGCTGTTCACCCAACTTCCTATCCCCCTCGGTTTATGTTCCCCAAGCTGTATGTTCCTTTAGCTGTACATTCCCAGACTGCATGTCCCCTAGGTCTATCTTCCCCAGGCTGTATGTTTTTCTGACTCCATGTGTTTTCTAGATCTATGTTTTCCAGTTATATTTTCCCCAATTATGTGTTCCCTGGGTTTTACATCTCCATAGACCTCAGTTTTCCTGGTCCAAAATTCCCTGGCAGTACGTTCGCCGAGCTCTATGTTCCCTAGATCTATGTTTTCTAGGATGTATGTTCCACCAACTCTATGTTCCCCTGGCTCTGAGATACACCAGTCCTATATTCTCCCTGGTCTTTGTTCCGCTATCTCAATTGCTGGGCGTAAAACACAATGAAAATGATTCACTAGCAATGTGCTATTGATCCATCCCCCACCTCCCCCCCCCCCCCCCCACATTCACACCTAGCATAATCATCTAAGAGCACAGTAAATGTCGTCGTTGGTTTTATTACTAGAATGAGAAGAGCAAAATCATACGAACACACATAAAGTGGGCTCAGAGAAAACGGAATATAGAAATGGGGAAACAGACTCAGGCAAACACAGACCCGCGGAACACAGACAAAGGGGAATATGAAGCCAAACAAACTTACACACATGGGAAGACCAAGCTTGAGAAACAGAGATAACGTCTCACACATGATCTCTGTTATGTTTTGTAGATGAAGGTGTGTGTGAGACCAGACATAGTTGGTTTAATTAATCTTCAGTTCTATGGACTATGCAAATGTAGGTATTCTAAAATAACAACCACCATTTATATGACTGTTTAAATCATATTTGTGGAAAACGTTGCTATGCTTTTCTTGTGAAACTGGTTTTGATCAAGATCTGTTGCAGTGATCGACCAAAAACTTTGATGGGTTCGTCCCCACCCCACATTCCATAAAAAAAAAAAAAAGTTTCTTTAAAACCATTCTTCACAATTGTTGTGTACAATTCTTCATAGACAAACGAACAATTTAGAGAAAAAGATATATATGAAAACATGTAAACAATGGTACTGAAATAAGACATTCAGTTTTGTCCCCTTACAATCACTGCAAAGAAACATTTTGGTCCAACAAATTCTTTCTCATTTTCAAAATATCGTGATCGTCCACAGCCACCCTCCCATCCACTCCCCACCCCCTATCCCACCTCCCATACACACACGTTCACACACATTTCCTGAAATTTGCAAATACGTACGCGCAGCAAACTATGCAGAATGGAAATTAGAACCAAGTCCTAGCTGTACATTTTTTTGACAACAGCCTAAATCAAGATTTTCGATTCCCCATTCTAGCCCATCAGACAATAGCCTAATTAGCACCAGGTGGAGTGGTGTCTGTGCCTCGATCATCAGGTCTCTCCAAAGGTCAGTCTCCAGGTCACCTGTCTTCATCCTCCCTGGCTGAGCAGTTCGTGGACACTGGATGCAGGTGCTATCTGGACCAATCCTGTCCTTCCTTCCAAGCCAGTTGAAATCGCCTGTGCTGCTGACGTTCCACCCGCTCCTTATCTCTTCTCAAGACAATGTTAAAATGAAGACATGGTGCCTGGGGCAGGCTGGATGGGAGGGGGGGGGGGGGGGTGGGGGGGGGAGGGAATTCTTCCACACTGGCTAAGTGACCATGTAGTGATTGTCGTTGCTGCACACCAACAATTAATGCGCCAAGGCCTTACTTAAGGAGTCAGATATTTATCGAATGGTGCCATTGGATTGTTTTGAGAATTTTTTAATGCGTCTGAAAGTTAATTCTCCTCGTTTTCTTTCACATGGCCATCAAGGTACAAGCTGCGTGGTTCTAAGCAGACAGATCAAGATCAAAGGAAAGGGACTATTTGGGGATTTCCTGCTGGTGCAAAGATGCGGTCACGGGTGAGCGCAGGCCCTGAAATGTGACGTCAGCTAAGGGGAAGGTAATGTATTTGAAGATTGTATGTGATTTCATTGGTGGACCCCCCCCCCCCCCCCCCCCCAAACGATGGAAATAATTGGTGGGGAGTTGTTCACTTGATCAATTATCAGTTGAAAATTAAATGCTGGCTCAAATGTATGATAGGCCTCTAAACGCTTTCACGGATTATACAGTGATTTAGTGCAAAATCCTAACTGAGGCGTGTGGCCTGTCAGTGTGGGGTTTGGAAGGCTGTGTCCTGCATATGCTTGGTGGAGACAGACACCACTTAGCATTACCAAGACAATGCAGGGTCTCTTCTGGTGGGTAGCTTCATGACGACCTGATATGGATTATTCCTCATGAATTGTCTGTGGGCATGGCTATGTATAGCCGAGCTGAATCAGACGCACCAGAGTGATAGCACAGGATTGGCATGAAAGGTGAGATAGCACAAAAAGAAACTGATGAGAGGGTGGTACTCTAAATAGTCTCTTGTGTGGTAGCAGGGAAGAGATGAGCGAGATGTCGTAAAAATGACAATGAAAAGCAAAACTCAAGCATGCTACAGTGATTTTGATCTCTCAGCCTCGAGAGAAAATAAGATCACTGTAAAAATAAAGGAGGGAATTGCTTCATCATTTGATTGTCGCTGTCGGAAGCACCATTGGCCCAGATTTGTTGACTATGCCAAATAAAGACACTGGAATGGTATGGTGAAGTGTCATTTTCTTCTCAGGTTTGTCTGAGAGTACAGCTCAACTTTCCTGACCAACCCTACAGACGTCTCTGTATCTCGGGCCTGGCTGAATTTCATGGAAGGAACCGAAAAGTACAGCCCGGCCGTGCATCGTCAGAACAGGATCACTGTGTCAGCCTTATCCTCGTTGAGTAATATGAGAGAAAACGTAACATGTTGCTTTGCTCCCATGCTGACTCGATGTGCCGTTTGTTTACCCAATGACGAATGTTGACATTCTGTAATGGTTCTGGATGCCTCTTTGAAAATACCGTAATAAAGCAGAAAGTATCGGAAACTTCTAGGAATTGTCTATTTAATGTTTGATTGGTTAGAACACATGGCTGACCTGATCCTATCGAAAGTTCTATGTATCTTGGTTGCCTGTGCTACATCCTTATTGTGGATCATTTTAGCAGAGAGAGAGAGAGAGAGAGAGAGAGAGAGAGAGAGAGAGAGAGAGAGAGAGACATGGTGTACTTGTTTGCGGTGTGTGTGAATGTCTCTCTCTCTCTGTCTCTCTCTCTCTCTCTCTCTCTCTCTCTCTCTCTCTCTCTCTCTCTCTCTCTCTCTCTCTCTCTCTCTCTGAGGGTAGATAGATAAGCTGATAGTTTGTTTTCACCATGCCCCCCCCCCACACACACACACCTGTAATTTAAAAAAAAAATGAAGAAAAAAGTCTAATATTTAATCATGGCAAAGAAAAAGAGACGAAGAGAGCAAACAGTTGAATTATATATATATATACATCAATATGAGAGATAGATGCATGTATATCAATAATGCAAAAACACAAACACAGGTGTAATCTCCAGGCCACACTTCCCTCATCCTGTCCGCATCTCTTTAGAAGTCAGTACACAGATGGTGTCATTAGCAAAACAGTTTGCAAGAAGAAGACGCGTGCAGAAGTAGATCATTGACCTATACAATTGGACCGAGGACTAATCACCAAATTTCAACGACATGAGACAGGGTGACCCCATACTCTGGAAAACTTCCAGTCGTCTCTCCATCAGAAATGAAGAAATGATTTAGAGGGATCCTGCAGTTAAACCACAGAGAGGTCTGCCATGGACGGCTCAGCTTTTGAACTCTTTCTTGATAGGTTCAATGCAGGGAAACTAGAGTTCTCTTCTGTTAATGGTTTTTTATAGTTCCCCAGTCACTTTTGGATACGTTCTATACTTTCCGTACTCCTTCATATTCCTTTTCCCTCGTAAGGATCAGGGTCTCTTTATAGTGGTTATCATTGATTTCACTAACTTTTTTCCTTCTATCCTTTTGGGAGCCCCATCTTTTAGGAGTACAAAGCCGTGCTTTTCACAACGCCGATTTCTCTGTGTGTGTGTGTGTGTGTGTGTGTGTTTCCTTTCTTCCCTACTCTTCTATTCTTGGAATGTGTGAGCCACCCGTGGACCGTTCTATTTTTATAGTGAGATCAAGTTTCCTGCCACACAAGTAGAGTCTGTTTTTTTGTTTTCAGTCGCACGTGCAGTCCATGCGGTTTTCCAACTCCCCTGCATTAATGACTGCATATGTGAACTGCTCACCTGTAGGATTTTGGTTTGGTTGGGGAGTCAGAGAGACAGAGGGGGAAAAGATTTCGGAAGACCACGGTCCTCAGTCTCTGGACAAGCTTTCTGAAACCATCTCTGGTTTGGTGAACCCCTTCAGTGGGGATCCTGATGAGTTTCCTGTCACTTCATTGTGATGTACGTATAGGTGCCAGCCTGCCTGCCCTTCGCTTGGGTCGAGACAGGAGACACTAGTTGTTCCACCCCCTACCCTCTCCATCCCGCTCACAAACTGCTGGTATAGTATTTTTCCATGTGGTGTGCTGTTGGTTTAGAATGTGTAGTCTTCGTCGGAAGTCTAGAAATTTGAGGTTCTGGCCATAGCTCTTAGCAGGTGATTGGGCGTGTACAGTTTCATTTCACGAAATGCGTGTTATTCTATAACTCCAGTTATTGTGAATTGTAAGTACGTTTATTTTGGGAGTTATGGGGACCAAAGTGGTTTTGGTTCCATCGTAGTGCGGTTTGGTATCAAGCCATAGTCAGCGTAATGTTTTTTTTTCTTTGTTTCGTTTTTCATTTTCGTCTTTGACTAAGAGTCGTGACCGCACAGTCGGCCCAGTCACGTGAATACCCCTCAGGGTCGGTGATATGCGTATGAAATTTGTAGGCGAGCCGAAATCTTCTCCCGTGGTAGGTTTTTTTTTTATGTACAATATATTCGCGCTTGCCACCAGACCGTAGATCCCAGTACTTGTTTGTTTTGTCACGTTTCGGTCGTGAGCGCGCAGCATGCATCCAGGTGCGTACGGAGCCCACTAAATTCTCGGGCGGCGCTCGCGTTCCCCCATCAACACTCTCCATCGCCTTGCTCTTTGTGTTGTGTTCCTGTTCGTCTGTGTAAAAATGTGGGGGTGGGGGAAGGGAGGTGCGCATGGAGAGGGTATTGAATATTACATGTTGGATTGTTTGATTCAGGGTAGTATTATGTTATTGCACAATTTTGATGTGTGTATGTCGTATGGGTATGCTGATGAGCATACATTTTGATAAACATTAGTGAGACAGTTGATTAGCAAACTTTGTGTGCATACAGATGTTGTGAATTTCAATACAAGTATTTTGCTGAATCACGGTGCTGGCTTAGGCTTTCAGCCCTTCTGTGATTTCTCGTTAACCTCAGAGTTGTGCGAACAAATATTGTTATCACATGCTCGCGCATTTGTTTTTCTTTGTGTATAGCGATTTGACAACCTGTAATCCTTCCTCTGGAAATAAGGGGAAAAGAGGAATCAGAGAGGTGGAGTTTGGATAGCATTTCCCCATAATTGTTTCCTTTCATTGATTGCAGCCCCTTACTTTGTATGCAGAGGAGGGGCTTCGGGCTAATAGTAGAACTTATTAGGAGAAAGATAAAAAGGAACAATCAACACATAGCAAATTAGGGTTTTTTCCCTGTAAATCAGAGCAAGTTAGCAAGGAGGGAGAGGGTTTGACAGTGCTTACCTCTCTAGCTATAGTCACATAAGAGACCC
This sequence comes from Conus betulinus, assembly GCA_016801955.1. Classification (NCBI taxonomy): domain Eukaryota; kingdom Metazoa; phylum Mollusca; class Gastropoda; order Neogastropoda; family Conidae; genus Conus; species Conus betulinus. Next base: position 16,477 of record JADBJO010024312.1, read on the forward strand.
ACACAGCTCCATTTTCCAGAACTATATACAGATACACAGACCATGATTGGCTTGCAGAGTTTGATCCATCACCTTTTCCTGGCTGCTTCTTCCCACCTTTCCCCCCCTTTTTCTACGTCTTCTACCTTTCCTTCACCTTCCTGTCCTGAAAGTGAGGGGCCATTGACCTAACCTCGGCCGAGATCAACCAAGTCCCCAGGATGCCTGCTTGAGGCCTTGCCAACTGCTGAGGTCGCCATCAGGAGGAGAGTTCCTGTCGGACCACCTTGCAGTGAGCCTCATCTGTGAGCCTTCAGTGGCATTGATACGACACTTTTTCTCCGCTCTCACGGTGAGTGCATTGGTGTGTTACGTGTGTCTCGTGACTGTTGCTAGAGTGAGTGTGGCCTGTCTCCCCTATCCCATGCAGGTGTGATTCTGTGACATTATCACCAATAACTCGACTCTCTGGACTTGTAGCTAAAGCTCAGTACCCTTTGAGAGACTTTGCTGAGGCAACGTTGAGGCTGAAGCCATTACCATATACTGAAATAGTCCATTTGGAGTCAGCTCGAGGGCTGAGCTCGATCCCTTTTTCTGTTGGTGCCCTATGTGTAACTCCGCCAAATGAAGAGGAAATATTGGCTGTGACATTTTGTAGCACATACCCAAGTGTGCTGAGAAAGAGAGAATTGACTCTATTTGCGAGGCTTAGGATTGGATCTGGATGTACTCATTTAGACTTTGAGGGTGTTCATCCCAGCATTTTTTTTGTTTGTTTGTTTTCTGGATTTTGCTGCCTCTGAGCGAGAGGTGGTAACATCTTGGCCTGCAAGCCACGCCTTGATTAGGCATTGACATTGGTTGTGTGTGCAAGTTGTGTAGTAGATCCTTTATGTTAGGAATGTCCCTCCTCTTATCTTCTTTGGGCTGAGGGGTGGTAGCAATTTAGGTTGGGTATAGAGGAGGGGTGGTAATAGAGTGGGGGAAGTCCCAAGGGTTGGTGTGGTTGGGGTTATTTTTTTTCTTTTGGGAATGTGTTTTG